>CAJUYH010001122.1:51138-103580 GCA_910591685.1 Galerucella tenella
AAACTAATGGCATTTTTATTCAAATAATTTTATCTTGATAGATAATTTCAAGCAGCAAATATGTTAAAGATAATCTCCTGGGTATACAAAATTATGTTGCACAAGTTTTTATCGAACTACTATCTCTGAATTCTCAAAATATTTGAATTTGTCCATCATTGACCTAGGTTAATAATAGAAAATTATTAACCACTAATAGAGAAATTCAACTTCTCAGTTGGTTAGAAGCAGTAATTGTCAACTTCACAGCTAGTAGTGGAAAACAGTATTTTAATATTTTTCATAGTCCATCGAGCCAGAATAAAAATTTCATATTCATATACAGTCGTTAATACTATCATGCAAATGTAAAATACAGTGATTCACCTTTCGATGTGAATTAAATTAGTAGAAAATCATGAGAGTTTCCGGTAGCTTTTATTGTTTACAGAATAAAAATTTGCGGTAAAGATTAATTCTGTGTTCAAACAGCATATAACCGTTTTTTGGATATAAATAGCTGACATTTCAAGGAAAAAATTAACTATTTACCGAGTGTTGCTCTTATCTTTTTTAACCAAACACTTACCCTTAAAATTCTATTTTCTTTATGATCGTGAACTTTTTCAGGATCTACAGCGTCACCGGCGTATCCGCAAGTCTTATTTTGTTCCAATAAATCAGAGTGTTTGTATAAAAAATGGTCGGATTCTGTATCAGCTAGTCCGTTTCCGTTTTCAATGTAGTGCATTTCTTCTCCGTCAAAGATAACACCCGAAAGACCTTCGCACGTTGAAATTGCCACCCACGAATTGGGTTTTCCGCGGACTTTTCCATTGTAATCACAAAGATTTACCTCCTAAAAAAAGATGTTAGTAAAAATAAAAACAAAATCTATAAAAATATAAAGCGAACCTGTAAGGTAGGTTTGTGAATTTTATAATTTCCTTTTTCTTGGTGTTTGTGAAAAAATCCTTGAGGTATCAAATTTTTATTTATCGTTAAATCCAATATCATGTCCTGTCCATCAATTTCCATCGTGATTTGTATGTGTTCAGGGTATTTTCCAGTCTAAATGAAAAACAATAATACATTAATAAATCCTATTAACGGCTAATTTCTGATCACGCACCTACTTATAGCTTACTGAAGTATTTTATTTTACGAAAGTTGATTTTTTTAAATAATAATATCAGAGCAACAAGAGTCGTATTTGGTTAAATTTGTCCAAAATCAATTGCAGAAGTTAAAATACGTGCTCTCTTGCTGCATTAACGTTATGTTATCTCTGATAGTGGGGCCTATTCTGTAACTCTTCCTTTAATATTTAGAGGCTGTTAAAAATTTAACCGGCGCTAAAATCAAATCGGTATTCACTAACCACATTTCCCTTAAAATTTTAAAGGATTCCTTCAAAATAGCCTGTTAAAACTATTATTTTTAAAGGGATGTTAAAGTGTGCCTTTAAATAATAACGGTAACAAAAATGGCCTATGTAGATGTTTCTGATGAAGCCTTGATTGCAGAATTAATTGCAAACCACAAGAAGTAAGAAACACTGTTAGGTTATATTTGAAATAATTTAAATTAACAATGTATTATTCTTGGGCATATTTAAGATTACACCAAAAAAGTATCAGGGACTTGAGTGATTCCTTTCAAATACCTACTAATTTATTTAAAAGTATTCCCCTTTTCCAAGGAAGTGTCAAGAAAAATGTGAAAAAACTTTATTGTTTCTCAGTCGTTCTCGGCTCCCATGACATTTTTTATAACATTATAACTATAATACAGGGTGTTTTCAAATGACACAACGTTTGCATGTAGATACCTCTCGTAAAATTGGACAAAGTGCTTAAGGATTAAGTGGTCTAGACTATTTACTCTTCGATATACTGGGTGCTGCAGTTATAAAAATTTAAATGTTTTAATTTTATAACTTTAAAATGGAAGAATAAATTGATGTGACATTTGGCATGTGGTTTTTAATTGCAAAAGTGTATATTTTGAAGGAAAAAATGTTTCAATTCCTGATCCAGTGGTGTACATTTGGAAGAATATATTATCTTTTCCCTCCCATTTTTTACCCAACTTTCATTTGAAGCTATTTTTATTTTATTGTGTATTCCTCAATGGTTTCCACGTGAAAATTGCATAACCTTCACATATTAAAAAATTTGTAGTTTTCAAGATATTTAATGTTTTTATGAAGTCTGTAAGATCACTTTCTACCAATGAAATTAAAAAAATATTTTTCATGTATTTTTTTTAATAACTACCAAACTACTAATGGTTAGTGGTTAGAATATGTAACAGGAACTAATTTGCCTCTAAAACGTTGGGATGAGATTGTTGGATATACTTTCCCAAACTTGAGATTTTATTCACAAAAGAATTAATGACAATAAAAAATAAGATAATTACAAAGTTAAATTATATCCCATTCAAACATAATTTTTCACTAAGCAGCCAACAAATTACAAGAGATGGGATATTATGCAAACGTTGTAAGTGTCATTCGAAAACACCCTGTATAACTTATAATAATTGCATGCAAGAAACCAAAAACAGTCTATGTGGAGTGATTTGTGGTTAACCATCAAATACATATTATTATGTTTTTCTTCTATCTTCAATAACTCTCCCTTCTTTTTATCAAAGATTAGTTATTAAATGACAAATGTGCTGTTGCCAGATACTCTACTCGAAATTTTAAAGGAACCCTTTAAAATATATAATTTTTAAGAGTCCTCTAAAATGTATACTTGCAGAATAGCATTCCAACAACAAAACTTATTTTTAATAGGCGACTAAATTTTAAAGGATTAGTTGCAGAATAGATCCCGACATCGAAAATTTATAAAAATATTATAGACTTCATATAGGGTAGTAGGGTAGTTCTATAAATCTTATTGTGTATAGGTTACATATTAAATTTATTTGATAGGTATATGTTAAGAATAATTAAACAATTAAACAAACAATTTAAAATTATGTTCATGTCTACAGGGTAGTCCAATAGTAAAGTAGGGAAATGTCTTAATTCTTTTCTAAAATGGAATACCATACTTTTGTCCATTTGTCATTTTCCTAGTTTACCAATGGACCACCCTGTATAGAGGAACATATTATTTTAAATTGTTTGATTTTTATTTCCGTTAACTCATACCTTTCAAATAAATAGCTAAGTTATACACAATAATAGTTACAGAATTACGACAGAGGTTTGCCGGACCCTGTATATATATACAAATATACATATACAGGGTATCGAGAAAGTTTGGCACCAAGTAATTTTCTTTGAAAATAATTAACATATAATTATCAAATTTTGGGGCTATAAACGGTATTTTATTCTTCGTTTTTTTGACAGTTCCTCTCAAAAACGAAGAATACAATACTGTTCATAACCCTATAATAGGGTTTATTATTTTCAAAGAAAAAGGCTTGGTGCCAGACTTTCTCGCTACCCTGTATATGTCATATGTTACAGTCAATATAGGAAATTGGGCATTATATATACTGTCTAGCCGGTGTAGGTATCAAAGTTACATTTCTTAAATAATAACTGATATAATATCGAGAAGGAGCAAAGTGAGTAGGCATTGTTCTTTTTTGTAATTTAACAATGGAATCGATGAGTTAGAAAAAGAAGAGACGAGGAAGGCAAGCCATTGCGAAGGTGAGATTCAAACAGAGAATTTATTGACGCAGTCGGGAATTTTTTTGTGATAAAGTGCCTGCATGTACAGATCATTTTTTGAGGACGCCGTCAATGGGAAAATCGAAAAACTTAGGTAATGGAATTTGTAGATTCCATTAAGGTTTAATAGTTATTTACTTAAAGTGCTTGGGATGTAGAATTTTTCGCACGAGCACTTTGTGCATTTAGTGCATTTGCGAAAAATTCCTTGCGAAGAAAGTTAGGTATAGTTGAAATAATACCCTTCTTGGTGTGCGTCATCGATTGTTAATGTCTTTCTAACACATTACGTAGAAAGAAATGGAAAAAAGGCGGGTCTGTGATTAATCCTAATCAAAATATCACAATAATGAACCGTTTAAATGTATTACAAACGTTAACCCTAATCTTTGACAAAAATTTGATTGGTTGATGTTTAGATTACGCGCAAGCGCAGCCTATCAATCGGGAGCTAAAAATACTATGAAGTCGTTACTTTCGTAGCGGCAATGTTTCTTACGTCTTTTTCTACTGTCACACTGACAGTTCTTGTCAGGTGTGTACTTTGTTGTTTACGGTTAATTATTATTTATGAAAAGTGAATAATCTCATTGTTATATTTATTTGAATAATACAAAAATATGCCTAGATACTCGGAAAAACATCACTATTTTGAAAGTTCTTAAGTATTTTTAGTTAGAAAAAGAAGCTGGTAATTATGAATTGCATTGCCTTTTCGAATTTGGCTGAATACGATCCTGATGATTTTATTTATCAAATTTAAGGTTAGCTATATGTCAAAATAGCAAATAAAATAATCGACATGCCGAAATCCCGGATATACGTCATAATCGATGACGCACTCCAAGAAGGGTATTATTTCAACCATACATTCGTTTGTATGTCTGGCTGGAACGTATTTAAGATACTGCGCAGAGTCCTGAAGGTTTCTGATGCTGGTTAGAACGGACATATCGTAAGGATTTTCGAAAGTTATTTAAAACTTTGTCCGTGAATTTCAGAAATTCCTGCCTCGTCTGGTTTTTCCGAAAAAAAAACCACGCAAATCAGATTTAAAAACCTCAATTACTGTAATTAATGATATCTACTTATCTCAATATTGATAAGAGTTTAAATAACAACAATCATACTAATTGCAGTGGTTTTTCCCCAAATTTCTTAGATTCTTAATTCTACGCTGCAAGATTCAAAAAAATTTACGAGCACGTTAAATTTTATTTAGAAATACCTTTTGTTCTGTCGACGAAATTTGTCTTTTTTCCCTTCCATGGTAAAGTTTCGGTCTCACAAGTGTATGACGGCTGAATTCCGTGGCAGGATGTAGTTCATCTATAACAAAAAATATAGCATAGTAAATTCGCTCTGTATCTACTTAATTTAACAATCCCATGTAGTTTTTACATAAAAAAAACACCGGTTTCCCATGCACAATTTAAAATAAATTTCAATGAGGACGTCAGAACCGGATTAAGCAATTAGGAACTTTCCAATTTTTTGGTTTATGAAATATACAAAAAACATGTTTATTATAAATATTTGAAAAAGTTTATTGACTTATTTTGTTCAAGTTCTACGGTAAATTTAATATTGTTCATTGTTATGAATTGAGAATGTGTATTGAAGCTGTCTAATTGTCTAGTTGTGCCAGTGAAGACCTGAGGGTCTGAATCTTGACGGAGTACCACTGCTGGTGGTTGAACAGGTGAAGTATCTAGGAGCAATCCTTGATAAATCACTGACATGGAAGGCTCATCTTGATTGTTGCCTAAGCAAGGTGACAAACACGTATTGGGCCTGTAGGAGAGCCATTGGTCCGAGCTGGAGACTGACCCCCAAAACGATCATATGGTTCTATAGAGTGATTATGCTGCCTATGCTCACATAATTATGCGGCTCTGGTCTGGTGGCCGAGGGTAACCTTCAAAGGGTGGTCAGTTTGGGGGCAACTAGCTGCATGAGGACTACACCAACTGTTGCGATGGAAGTGATCCCTGGTCTTCGGCCTCTCCACCATGTGATCGAGGCTGAGGCGGGGAGGGCTTTCCTGCGCTTGAAACGGCTGGGATACGTGCGAAGAGGGGAAGAGTGCAGGCACGTCAAGAAGCTCCGGCTTCTGGCTCGAGCGGCTGATGAATGCCTGCGTAAGTACTACTTCGCTACCCCATACAGGGCCATGATCCGGGATAAAGAGTCCTGGGAAAAAGAGAGGAATACACAGCCTAATGGGACCGTCTGGTACACAGATGGCTCATGTTCCGGTGATAGAGCAGGGGCTGGAATTTACACCAGGAAGCCAAGAACACAAGTTTGTGTACCATTGGGTGATGGTGTATCTGCATATCAGGCCGAGATATATGCTATCTTGGAATGTGCGCAGATGAACCTAGACAGAGGTTACGTGGATCGACGCATAACCATATACTCCGACAGTCAGGCAGCAATTAAAGCCCTGAGTGGGTATATCAGCCACTCAGGACTTGCTAACGAATGTCAAGAACGACTTGCTAATCTTGCAAGGCGGAACGTGGTGCGGCTAGAATGGATTCCAGGCCAACTCTGGTTTTGAAGGCAACGAGATGACGGATGCACTGGCTGCGGAAGGGGTGGCAGCTCCTTTCTGCGGCCCGGGCCCGACCCTGGGCCTAACAAAACAAAAAAATACGCAAGGAGACGAAGAAGTGGCTGAGGAATCAGCACCTCGCTCATTGCAATGTTCTGTAGGGTCCTAGACAATCCAAACTTCTACTGAAGGGATGGACTGATGAACACGCCAGGGCAGCTACTGAACTACCAAGCAGTAGGCTAAGGAAGATAGCAGGACTCCTAACAGGGCACTGCTGTATGAGGAAACACCTCCACAACTTAGGAGTAGAGGAAAGTTCCCTATGTAGGGGTTGATGCGGCATGACTGACGAAACGTCAGTCCATGTTCCCTTAGAGTATCCACACTGGGCTGTACTACGCAGGCGACTCTTCGGAGTCCCTGTTATGGGCCCTGGAGACACAAGCAGACATCCATTGAAAAAGGTTGTGGCCTTTATTGAAGGGCTCGGCTTCATGGATGTCTAGGTAGCAGGAATGGCACAATGGGCCTGCCAGTGGCCTCAGTGCCGGAACCTTGGCTTGAGTTGTCCAGGACAAGGCTCGCCTGCACATTTAGTGGTAGTAGTTGTAGTGTGCCAGTGAAGCTTGCTAAAATGTCGTCTACATATCGGTACCAGTACATAAATTTTTTACTAAGGGGATGTTTATGAATTATTTTTTCTATATTATCCATATGATGATAATATCTGCTAGTAGGAGACTGAGGGCGTTTCCCATAATGCTAAAAATCTTTCCATTTAAATGAAAATGATTTTGATTTACACTTTAAATAAAGTTATTATATCAGAATGAATTATAGGATTAACATTATTGTACGTGAGCAAGTTATCAACAAGAGTTATTGTTTCTTTGGGAGGTATAATAGGCAATAAATTTGTTACATCAAATGACGTAAATTTAGAATTATGAGGTAGTTTTATATCTTGAATATTATTAACTAATTCCGTTGAGTTTTTAATTGGAAATTGAGGTTTGAATGAACAATATGATATGAATGAACAATATATGAAAATATTTGAAATTTTCAATGAAGATGCTGTGCAAAAGGGAACAACTGGTATAATTGAGTACCCCTATTTATGGAGTTTAATTAATAAACCTTATTACTCTTATGTCCAATCTCACCAACCATTTCCTAAAGTTATGTAATACCTAAAACAGATTTTGGAATGACAAAATATAATTTACGTTTAACCATGCGCTAAGAAACGCCTAAACATGATAGAAAATACCCAATATTGTCACTCTCAAGTAATTCTTAGCGCGTGGTAAAACGAAAATTTCACTTAGCAATTCCAAAATCTGATTTAGGTATTACCTAACTTTGGGAAATGGTTGGTGAAATTGGGCATAAATTTCAAATAACAAAATTTATCAACTTAAATTTTTTTTCCTTGGATATTAGAAGTTGAATTACAAGGTAATAGTTTCAAGGAAGAAGATATACGGATTCTTAGTATAGCGGAATGTTTTGTAAATAAAAAATAACCGTTAGAAGCGTAAAGATATTAACAGTAGAAACCCACGACAAATTGCTCACCTAATATGGCTTAACCAGTCCTTAATAAGTCGAACTACATTTTATAAAACTGATAAAAATGCAGTTAGTTGGCTTGTAGAAGGAACTTGATGTGAAAAAACAATATTTGGTGGAATTTAACGGAATGAAAAATGTTTTTTAAGGTCGTTTTAGTTAATCCTATTAACGTTCGCTGTTGCAAATCACACAAGGTAGGTGTGATGATGTTGGGTGTTTATTGTGCAAATCTATAAATATTCTAAAATACCAGATGATCACTGAATAGTTTACACTTGATCAGTTTGATAATTAGTAACACTATTGTTTTAGACTGATAGATAGATAGATAATATATTAGTGTTTACCATCATACACATGACATAAGATAAGTCATGCAGACACAGTATAAGACTGTACATTAGTTGTCTGCTGTAATAAAATTACATTAATTTTGCTGTTATAGTTCTTTACACGATCTAAGAGAGAGACTTTTGGGTCATTTTTATTATGAATTTACCTACGGTAAATCCGAAAAGTTTTATGGTTTTATTGCATCTCAAGCATAAGTCATATCAGGTCAGTTTCTTAGATCGTGAAATAGTTATTAAACCAACAAGTGTATTAAAGAGGGCCATTAACAATAGAGATCGCTCTGCTCGTGCGTTAATGTTTGAGATTGTTAATTGCCCTTTTAATACTCGTGTTAGATACAAAGCTTTTCCGTCGACTGTATCAATTGTATTCGTTTTTCTCAATATTTAAAAATTAAAAATATTTTTTGTTTCAGGGGTAAGTACTGTCAAAACTAAATAATGACATTGAAATGTCACAGAGAAGGTCGCCAGTTCAAATGTCACTATTTTCGTTTTTCTTTCTTTATATTTTGGATGTTTCGTTGTTTCAACATAATAATATTATTTTTTTGTTGAAAATATCGATTATTTTCAAAAAGGTCATAACTTTTTTAATATCGTTAGCGATAGGCAACGTCTAATATTATTTGGAAGTTGGAAGCATCATTTGTTGTCGTTGATTAATATATTTGGGACAGTTTAACAGGATATGATCAATTGTTAGTATTGTATTGCATATTTCGCATATTGGCGGATTTGTCTTATAAGCATAAAGGAGGATGTAAGATGTGTGTGTCCAATTCTTGTTAATTTGACCTGTTCTCTTCTGTTTAAATGTAATTTCTTTATCCATGGTTAGCCTACGTAGCTTGGACGCATGTTGACTCCATTGATTCTGCCAAGTTGATATTATTATTTGCTTAATGTGCAGCTTGTAATCATCTGACCTCACGGGAATTTCTTCTTGTTGCTGAGTGCTCTTGTTGCAGCTTGGTCAGCACATTCATTACCAACGATACCAATATGACTCGGTATCCATAGAAATATTACTTTTTTCCCGACTGAGCGGGTCAGAATTCAAGTTATTTTCTACAGCTTGGAGTGAGCTGAGTGAATCAGCACATATGATATTATCAACATGGTTTTCATTAGCTATCAATTTTAAGGATTGCCAGATGGCGTATACCTATCTCTGCAGTGAACACTGAAGCTGCTCCTGGTAATGTCCAAGTTCGTGTTATACCGTCGGTGTAAAAAGCACTTCCAGCACTGTTCTCATTTTTAGAACCGTCAGTGTAAATTATTTTACTATTTGGATATGAATTTATGATAGATAAATATTCTTGTTTGATTTGATTGGTTGGATGGTGATGTTTATCATATTTCACACATTCAAAGTGGATTTTTGGTTTACTCATAAGCCATGGAGAGACCTCATATTCTTGAAGTGAGTAGAGTTCGGGAAAGGATGTATTCAATTTTTCTACCATTTCTTTGAATATTATTATAATTTTGTAGAATAATAAAATAAAAACGATATGTAAGTCAAAAACTAGAAGTATTTTATAGTAGGATTCATTTTTTGAAGACGTTATTGAATGTTTGGTTGCCTACACCACCGATAACTGTCAATATAAATATAATGTATAAGATATGCGTTGGGTTATCTGCAGATTATTTCACTCCATACAAAATACGCGCCTTCGATTGGTTTAAATATGAGGATTGATATCTGAAAACACCATGTTTTCGATTTTGTATTTCGGCACCTGATTGGATACATGCAATTTTCCTATCTGTGTGTTTCGCGTTGTCATTAGTTGTTTCATTCGACTTTAAAAATCTAGTGACTGACAGAAAATGTCAAATTATTAAAGAAACGTCAGAATCATTGTATCAAGAAATAATCTTGACAAATACAACTCGTGTAATTAATGATTATCGAAAATGTATTCTCTTTTTCGAAACAAATTGTTGTTTGGAAACAGCTCGAGCCCGTGAGCGCGAGTGTGGTTTCCAAACAACAATTTGTTTCTCAAAATCGAAGAAATTTGTATTTCGATAATCATTAACACACTTGTTGTATTATTATCGAAAATCATTGATGTGCATTAATGAAGTCATTAATGTATGATTTTTTCTAATTTTGAGAACGTTAATAACACGATCGACGGAAACTAATACTAAACCATAAAATAGGCTGAACATTTTAAAGGTTGTATTGTAATTATTTTCAATCCCGCATTTCAATTACTTTCGACCTACACACCACGAATCAGCTCTAACATCGGATCATCTTAATTTCCTTACAATGGAGAAACGGATTTGATTGAATGAATGTAACATGACTGCAGCGTAAATTAGAACAATTATAATAATTATTATGCATGATTGAAATTGGTGGTGGATAATAGAGTACACGCATATTTCATATTTTGCCTGGATATTAATTTATAATAGTAAATATGATATCAAAAATTACTAATAATAGGAAATAAACCAGTTTCCATTGGAAATTACTCCCAAATTTTTAAATAAAATTCAAATTTCATTGCACTTTCCGACCACAGCCCGAGTATTTCCGAACGCTACCGATGATACGTGTGATGTCATATCTCTTGTGTTTACTTATGTCAATATGGCCGGTATTGCATTAGGTTATGTGTAGTTGTGTGTTTATATTGTATTTTAATCAACTATTAATTGCTTCATCGACGTAAAAATATCATTTATATGTTTGTTTGAGACCATTACGTGTTTGTGTATGCTTTTTTTTATTTCTAAAAGTCAACGTTAAGTGGAAAGTGGACATAAAAATATTCGATATTTCAAAGGATATTTTAAAACTTTTAGAAGAATATATTTTATTTACTAGTTCAGTGTTCAGTGACGATTCTTTCATATTTTGTGAGTAAAGATATGGATAGCGAAGGTTTTGTAAAAGCACAAACTGATAACTTGCCCAAAGTAGACTCATTTATGCTGCTTGAATTTATGAAGTCAAACAGCTGCTTTAATGCAGAGGAAATAAGAGGAGTTAAAGCATTATCGTAAGTACGATTTAAACTATGTTTTATTTATATAATATATACCAACCATATTTCGATGTGTGGTCGTAAGAAAATTATGTTTTTATAGTTGATTCCTAGACATATAGGTACATAACCTCAAACTATGAATAAAAATTACCAGCATATAAGTAGGTAGGTACTTACATTAAAATGGTCTTCACAAACTAAAGTAATGCCCTTCTCTTAAGTGTATTTTTGCTTGCGCCCCCAGGTAAAGTAACAAATATTTTGTCTGGAGTTTTAATAGACGTTGATTTACACACTGGAACAGTGCAATACTTGGAATACAAAGTTTTTTTTCGGCTTTATCCATTTTTAAAGCTTTCAGAAACAAATTAGGTCACAAGAACTCAGAGCGTGATACACGAATAAGAACGTAAACAAATGACGTCACACCATGGGGCAGCCATTTTTATGACGTAAAGCGCGTTTTGGCGGACTTTTAAATTTTATGATTTTTAAAGTCGTTTTAAAAGTAAATTTTATATTTTTTTGAAAAAATAGGCATGTAAGGTGTTAGGAGACCTGATAAAGCGACAATTCCCACCAATAGCAAAATGTACCTATGCTTGTACCCTATTGAGATATCATTATTAAGTAGAAAAAAAAACGTATGCATAATATATAGAATGATACGAAAATAGATAAATTGGAATAGATATTAATATTTTGACGGAGGAGTGACTTTTCAGAGGTTGGCAACACTTTCGCTACGGTGATTATACTAACATCTAGCTTAGGATCCTTCGGTTCCAACCTCAATTTTTTCTTTCTTTGTGGTGTGTTTGTTCCCCAGAAGTTTACTATACACTGTGCTATTTATAAGATGCGCCATAGGGATTCCTGTACAAAGCTGTCAAACGCTAGCTAACTTTTTCACCAAATAGCGTTCATAAAAAATAATGAAACATTTGAAAAGGTCGTTAAAAAATAGGTCAAATGCACTTTTAGTGTTCTTAAATTCGGTCTGGTTCAATGAAAAAATGGATAGTTATGTTTAAAAAAGTCGAACTCCATTTTCATACCACTTTCGAATACTTTCAACCGCGTAGGAGATAGCCAGACGGGGAGAAGCACGGGCAATCCATTCAACCTCACTTCTCACTTCCAATATCCACTATTTTCAATACAACTAATTTTCAAACTTTAGTCATCATGTTCCGAGAAGTCCGTTGAACTATTTATCGATGCTGGTATCCAGATATATGATAAGTGCATACTAGCATGTTATCAGCTTCACACATTTCTTCTAATCTAATCAAATGTTCGACGATTTCCCGTATTTATCCAATTAGTATTCAATACTTACAACATAATCTGATTTGTTTTTGGTATTTATAAATTGTTTTGAAAACATTTTTGTTGGAACAGATTTGATTCTCGACAAACGAATTTAGAAATTAAAATGAAACAATATGATAATAGTACCTACCGAAAAGAAAAATTTGTTAAAATTTTTTTACGTAAAATATGGTTGTATGAAGAAAATAAATTGTAGCATCAAAGTACACAAAGGAGGTAAAAGAAAGAATTCGAAAATTAATATTGTAATTATAATAACACAAAGTTTTATAATGAATGTCTATTAATAAAATAAGAATTAAATTTTGTTACCTTCTAAGTCAACTAATTACCCCTGTTTACAAAATATCGCATGCCAGAGAAGTTGACCGATCATGGATGGTTCTGATTGAGTTATTGCTCAAAAGTATACAGACTTGAACAAAAAATTATGATTTTTATTTCCTAATCTAAACTGCTTTGGCAAAACTAACAAATTTTTAAAAAAGGGACTTACTTATATGTACATTGTCATGATCTTCGTTCTCAAAATATGATGTATTATAGATACCAAATGATATAGGGAATTTAATAACTTGTGATCATTTTTATATTGAAATCGCTCTGTATACGAAGACGTAATGAATAAATGATCATTTATTATGCAAAAGTTGTAAAAAATATAATAGGATATGAATCAATCAGATTCAAAATAAAGAAATAGCAGTTAGATTCAAAATGGGATTATCAGATAAGTTCATAAATAATTGGGATATATTGAAAAATGGTAATTTAAAAGAAATGTGAGATTATTTTAAGAAAACCATTTCAGAGACGGCTAAAGGAATATGTGCTTGTATCAAGAAAACTAAAAAGAAAATACAAACATCTTGGTAGACGGACAAAATAAAAATAAAAGTAAAATCAAAAAAAGAAGCGTGGAAAATGTGTGTAAATAACAAAACAACGGAAAACTATGAAATATACAAAGAGAATAGAAAAAATGTGAAAAGGATGGTAGCAGTAGCTAAAAGAAACCAGTGGAAAGAATTTAGCGAAAAAATAGAAAGCAATTAATAGTAGATCAAATTAAAAGCTGTTTAACAGAATATTGAAATCACTAAGATAGGAAAAAACACAAGAATTAATCTGGATGAAAAATAAAAAAGAAGATATACCCAGAAATGAGAGTGAAGTAATTGATTGATGGAGTGTATTATGAGGAATTACTAGGATCAGACAAAAAAGTTAAAGACAAAAACAAACAAAGGATGCAATAATTGAAAATGAAGACCTTGTCAGGAAATGAATGAATTAAAAAATTGAAAAACTTGAGATGTTCTAGGATCTGGGGGAAACAGGAACAAAAATATTATTAAAAATATACAAAATGATAGAATGAAACAATTTGATTTGTTTAAATCTACATTATATTAAAATTAAAGTTGTGACGCGTTTCGCTAACAAATCAAATTGCTTCATTTCATCATTTAGTATGGGTCTCCATCAAGTAAAAGCCTCTTCTATTCAATTTTTGAAAATGTACAACACTGCATGGAGTGAATAACAGATCCCGGAAGATTGGAAATCAGCCTTAATAGTTTTAATATATAAAAAAGGAAATAGACTGTAATCACTTTCGAGGAATAAATAAATACTCTCCAAGAATCACAAAGTGGATTAGATGTCAATCAATAAGTTCTCACAACAAGAAAAAGAGGTGCATATATAGGATTTATAGATATGGAAAAAGCTTTTGATAAGGTTCTAAGGGATAAATTATGGAAAATACTAGAAATATTGGGAATCAACTACAAAATAATAGACATAATTAAAAACATCTATAAAAATAACAGAAATTGTGTAATATATAAAAATACATCAGAACTATTTTCAACACAAGAAGGATTCATGCAAGGATGGGCACTAAGTCCATTATTATTTAAAATTTTCATGAAATAATCAACGAAATCATTAACAAAAATGGCAAAACTACACGTGGGACATAAAGATTTAATAAGAGTGGATATATCAGAAGCAGCTTTTGCAGATGATTTAATAATTACTAGAAAATGAACCCAACACAAATATTGATGTATTTCTAATTGGAAGTAAAACCAGTATGCTCTACTTTCAATGAACTGAAAGCTAATTCTGCACTTTTTACGATCTTTCCAGCACATAATATCATCAATCGATGCTCTATAAATTTATGTTTATATTTCATCAAGTTTTGACAAGAAACACTCCAACTTTTAATTTTTGCTTGTGTTTAAATTATAACACGTGCAATAAGGTACACAAAATAAAAATTAAACAGAATTGCACCAGCTTTGTGTATAATGTGGTGCATTCAGCACGAGAAAGCTATTAATACAAGAAAAAAATTTGGAGCGGCATGAAGTGAGTTGTTTCAAAATATGGGATGCGATTAAGTGCATTTTTTATAAAAAAAAGTAAAACATTTTAACAAGGTATATTCTGGTAGTCGTTAGATATATTATTACAACTTTATATATCATCGCAATAGCGAAGTAAAGCCGATTAAAATCTGAAGTAAAATACGATACATCAAAAAAGTATACCTTTGATCTGGCACTGCTATCTGGAGCAAGCTGTATAATTTACAAGATGTTGTAGGTACTTTATCGGACTAATGAATCACCCTGTATATTTGGATAAACAAACTTATATATATATATAATCATACACCCTTTTTACCTTTAGGTGTCGGGTTTACATTTTATTTTAATTTTCATATATAAACGTTTTCCATGCTCTTCTGTCTTTTGCTAATATAGCTGCTTCTTTCCATGTCTTCCCTCTTTGTTGTATTACCTCTTTATTAAATGTTTGCCTGGGTCTTCCCCTTTGTCTTTTTAGCTGTGTTTTTGCTTCGTATATTCTTCTTACTTGTCTGCTATTACTCATTCGTTGTATATGTCCCCACCAACTTAATTGTCGTTGTTTAATAAATTTCTAGATTGGTTCAACCCCCAATTCTTCTCTTATACATACTTGTATTCCGAACTCTGTACCTCCTTGTTACTCCTATTATTCGTCTCAGGTACTTCATCTCAGCGGCTTGGATTTCACTTTTTTGTGAGTTTGACAGAGTCCATGATTCACATCCATATGTTAGTACAGGTATGGTATTAAAAACTTTAATTTTCGTTTGTTTAGAGATTTCTTTTTTATTGATAAATTTTTAGTTCATTGCATAATATAATTTTATTGTACTATCTATTCTCTCATTTATTTCAATATCTTGTTTTCCATTTTGTGCTAAAGTTACTCCTAAGTATTTAAATTCTTTTACTTGTTCTATTGGAATATTGTCTAGTTTGATTTTAGTTTCAATATTTTGATCTCCCATTATCAATATTTTGGTTTTATGTATATTTATTCCCATTCCTTCTTCTTCCAGTGCTTCTTTCCATATATTTAGTTTTCTTGAAGTTGTTTCTCGTTTCCTGCCACTAATAAACTAATAAACAAACTCAATTAGTTTTATCATTGACTATAGTCAATGGTTTTATTCATAGTAAATCTTTTAATAGAGATTAACTGTTTAATGCTGATACTAATTGCTATTTAATTGGAGCACTTTCGACTAATTCTGTCTCTTTAATTGAAAAAATGTTTGGAGACGACACTACTTGAATTTTTGAAGCATTAAAAATGATCGAAATTCGTAGAACAGTATTTCGAGTTGCTTTGACTAATTTTCCATGAATCACATCCAGCCAGCGTCAGATTATGGTTTTAATAAATACTTATGAGTACATATTTGTATAAAATTAGCGGTAGCATAAGTACATATATTTTCTCTTAATATACGTTAACGTCAAATATTAACATTTTAATTGTATAATTCCTTTTGGTTTTAAACTTGAAAATCTCTAGATATGAAAAAAATGAATTGTTTACACGAAATTAAAACAATTAAAATTAGTTTCCTCATGATGTGAGTCAATGGAATGAATAATTGATAATATGTCATTGCTCGATTACGACTTATTGAAACAAATTTAAAAAAGTCGGAAGGAAATTCAACCGATTCTGACTCATACTGTACTCTGTCGGTTCTGCAAACAAATTAATTATACTTTATAATTTTATATGGATGACCATGACATATCCGTAAATAATGGAGGCGCGAAGAAAGTCGTATAATTTAATTTCGTATCAACATTATTTTATAAAAATCATATGCGGATTAGGCTTATAAAGGAGTTCAAATTTCGTGTGACAATATTTATAACATCTGAACAATTTTCAAGAATTTCACGCTCTAATTGTCAGAAATGTAGGTTTTCCAATTTTATATTACGTAAATGTTGAATATACAAGGTGAATCACGTATAAATAGAACGAAACCATTTTTTATTTAAATCTAATCATGGTATTTCAAGACCATGGACATCTTATAAGAGTTTTGTGTATCTAGAAGGAAAGAAATAATTTCTACACTTTTTTTCATAATTTTAGATGGTCAAATATTATTTAAAAAAAAGTATATTTGAGTTTCTGGCTACAATTGATCTACGGAAACTGACTGACTGGTACAACTGACGACCAAGGATATCCGAGGTGCCTTAAACAAACAAGATACTATATTACTTGCGTTTTTGGACATTATAGGAGCTTTTGGCAATTCCTATGTCACACATCCAAATGAATCGCTGATTGCAGAAAGGATATATGTCACTGAACTTAACTTTTGAGATAAATGTGAATATCTTTATAGCTGAGTACACATGACTAGAAAGTCAAGAAAACATTGCTGTATTCTGTGTAAAAATTTTTATTTAAAATTGCAGAGCGCTTTCGGCTATTAAGCCATCTTCAGTGCTATACCTGCAAGTAAGTATAATAGTTGGAAAATTTAAAAAAAGAAATTAGTAAAGAATTACTTACTCGTCAGATATGAGATATGATACAAGAAACCTAATTAAATGTCGACAACACATTAACGTCACAATGATAAAATTGTAATCTGGTAGCCTCTCAAAACCAAAAACCAATCATCTTAACAAAGAAAACATAATATTTGATTTTAAAGTCTAATGAGAATCTATTATTCAAATCTGATTCCAAAAACAAAAAAGATATTATGGGTCTAATGAGAACCCGTTACCAAATCTAATTCAAATAGATAACCAATCAATAGTCAGAAGAAACTCCAAACACAATAACCATTCAAAGAATGAAGTATGTAAAATCAATTCCAGCAATTATTAATAACAAAAATCTATTTAAATATAAAGTAAACTATTAGTCAAATTATGTATCAAATGATATCCCAAAACTAATGTAAGTCATTTTCATTGAGAAAGATCTGATTTAGAGTCTCTTCTCATTTCATTTTCTAATTTGGCCCCAAAAAGTAACTCCTAATATCCAAAATTTCTTGTCTACGTTACACGACTGTATTCGGGCAACAAAGATCGATGTGTACCAAAATTCATTTTAATCGATCCAGAATATTCGGATAAATTCTCGTGCATAATGCATTCTTCTACCATTCTCGAAATGTTACAAATGCTACATTTTTCCATATCAAATGAATGTATTTCTCAACTAACCTCGTAATGTTTATTGATTGTCTGTAGGTCCTTTTTCAATATTTATATTCGTAATTACGCGTTTCAACAAGGACGTGTTAATTAAAAATTTAAACAATCTATAAACGATGGTAATGTTTAATCACAATGAATCGAGATGTGACAACAATAACTTGTTTTTTAATAACATTCCACTGAACCATAAACAAAAGAAGTTGGTTGGACTGCTATAACGATAAATCATATTTTGTTTAGATTAAATGGATTTTTTTAACAGATTCCGTTTATTTTCAGTAGCCACAATTTGTCGGTTATTTATATTATAGTGTATTTTTATCATATTGATAGCTGAAGACCTCATTATACATTCAAAAAAGGTGTCTCTGGGTGATTCAAAGTATTAAACAGAATAGTAAGCGCTTCTTCATCTAAATAAGTGTTCAGTTAGCAGCTTTCCCTAGATTATTCCTGTATAGTGAACTGCAGGTAGCGAGGACAATAGAACCATTACCATTCAAATACACATCGATTCAAAAGTTTTGCATCACCCTAAATCTCCGGAAAAAAAATGTGTTCGTTATAAATGGATCAGAGATTAATCAAATAATTAGTTTCAATAAAAAAAAACGTGTATATTTGTCAAAAATTTTTATTATCCAATAATAAACTTGCTTTAAACATAAAAAGTATTCTTAGAAATTAAATAAATTAAATACAAATTGATTCTTTTTGAAAAAAAGGTTAAGTGAGAACCTGCATGAGAACTTTTAATTAAGAGTATTTCCACCTCTAGAATTTATGCAAGCTTGAAGTCGCCTGCCCATGCTGTTTACCAAATTATTGATATTGTGTTGAGGAATATTTCGCCATTCTTTTTGGGCCGCATGAACAAGCTCTTGTACACTCCTGGATGGATTTCTGCGTGCTGCCACTGCCCTGGCAAGCATGTCCCAAGCATGTTCTATGGGATTCATGTCAGGAGATAGGGCAGGCCAGTTCAAACGATTGATCCCTTCAGTTTCAAGATACTCATTTACAGCTCTGGTCCGATGAGGTCGGGCGTTATCGTCCATAAAAACGAAGGAATTGCCAACAGCTGCGCGCCATAGTCTCCCGTGAGGATGTAGAATCTCTCTGAGATACCTATCACCAGTCACCGTTCCCTCCACATGAATTAATTCTGTGCGATCATTTAACATAATACCAGCCCAAAACATAGCACTTCCTCCTCTGAAGGGCGGACCGGGGCGAGCATGGGCAAGCTGAGCAACTCTCGTTGGATCCCGCCACACACGTAGTCGATGGCTATCTTGTTCCAAACAAATCCTTGTCTCGTCGGAAAAAAACACCGAATTCCAAAATTCTCCATGCAAGGCCGCGTGTTCTTGAGCCCACTGTAGTCGGCGAACTCAGTGCTCAGGTTGTAGTCTGGGCACTCTTATTGGTCGGCGACACCTCAAACCTGTCGCAAGTATTCGTCTTCGTAATGTCGAGATCGATACTTGAACTCCCAACGCATGTCTTATATCTCTTTGGAGTGCTGGTATTGCCATGGTCGGGTTTCTTCAGATAGTTAAGTGGATATAGCGGTTCTGCCGCTGATTAGCTGATTAGTAACACGCCTTCTACCGCTTCTAGGTCTAACACGAAGAGAATTGGTCTGGAGATACCGGTTCCATACACGAGACACATCACTTTGCCAAACGCCAACTCTGTTTGCCACGAACCTTTGAGAAAGACCTTCTTCAACTAAAGTCACTATTCTTGCACGGTCAATCTCACTTATGACTTGACGATTCATGTTTGCACTTGAAATCGTAAAAATCAAATGCCTTGAATGTTAAAATGATCGCACTAAAAATGTTATCTTACAAAAAAAACTGTAAACATCTGTATATTGCAAAAAATATGGAACATACTGAAATGGTAAACATTGATGAACATGCCAACAAAAAATTGTTAGCGCAAAAAATTCCTTCGTATCTGAAGAAGGTGATGCAAAACTTTTGAATCTATGTGTATATTTAGAAGTGATAAATTTGCCGTGACAGTGCAGAGTATTTGGGCTACGTCACCCTTTACTTGTGCCCATATAAGGTAAATATACTAGAAAGTACTATTCTCGGAGCCTCCACCCATTAATTCAAGTGAGTTGTCATCCAATCAAGGCGCAAGAAGCAATCGGGCGGATGGCTATTATTCACGATAGTTAATAGTAACAGCCATTATATGCATGTAGAATACCATATTTTGGCCACGACCTGTTTATACATTTTTTTTGTCAAACTAAAAAACTATAGTTTATTACAAGAAACTACTAATTACTAATAATTATCCTTTCATGTTGTTGAACAGATTATATATTTAATAAGTACTCAATTCACTGTCTGATTCACTTTCCATATTAAATTTTCTAGTTAGATTAGGTTAGGTTAATCAATTAAACACCAGTATAGTTATTGATATTCTTGCAATTAGCAATAAATTATTTAAAACGTCACTTTTGCTTTTGGCATTCATCATATACACTAGATAAAAAACTGCATGTAAAAAGATCTACTCCTATATATACAACATCTCTCCATTGACAGTTCTCCAAGTCTGTACTTTGTTGTTTACGGTCAATTATTATTTATGAAAAGCAGTCACGTAGCTATAGCTTTTACATGGGAAGGGTTTTGGTTTTTTAATCTGATAGGTTTAGAAGGGGAAAGCTTTATTGAAGGCTCCGCCTAAGGCAAAAAAAATCGAGTGCCACTACCTAAAGCAATTTTTCAAGTTCAAGAAATAATGTTAAGTTTTTTTTTAATTATTTGTTTGACTTGGCTACATCTAAAAGTATTTTTAAACATCGTTTTCCGTTTTGCCCCCTTCTGTTGAAATGGTTATAACCATGTATATATATATTTTTTAAAGGAGCCGTTCCTTCGCCGGCACCACCTCAGCCGAGACCTCAGCCTCTTGGGCTTATTGTGGATTCTCCCAACATTCTGTATTAGCTCATACAGGTTCTTTAGTGGTTGGTTGTAGTTGTCTTCTGGAGTCATTTGGGGTCTTCCATTTAGTTTTTGCCTCCTGTGGTCCAGCGTCTCATAGTTGCATAATATGTGCAGAGCTGTTTCAGTTTCCTTTTTGCATCTCCTGCATGTGAGGTCTCCGTTATACAGCCCTATTTTGTTCAGGTGCTCCTTTGTGGAAAAGTCTCCCGTAAGAAGCCCCGTTATGGTGCGTAGTTTGTTCCTGCTCATTGAGAGCAGTTCTTTTGCTACTTTTTCTGATGGTTCTTTTATAAATTTCTTCTCATGTGTTTCCCTGGGCGTATTCTTCCAGAGTTTTATGGATTGTTCTTTTACCCACCCTTTTAACCATGACCTAGTGGAGCATCTGGGGATGCCCACAGATGGTTCGGGAATCTATTTCTATTGCCACATCCCGATGAATACTCATATTGCGGCAGTATGCTAATAAAAAATTATTGTACCTTTATTGTATTTTCTATGGGGAGGGTTTGAACCCCCAAAACCCCCCCTTATCATACGTCCCTGATGAAAAGTGAATATTAATCTTATTGTTATATTGATTTAAACAGTACAAAAATATGCCTAGATACACGGAAAATCATTAGCATTTTGAAAGATCTCAATTATTTTCAGTTAGAAATAGAAGCTGATAATTATTAATTTCATAACCTTTTCGAATTTGGCTGAATACGTTCCTGATGATTTTATTAATCAAATTTGAGGTTAGCTATATGTCAAAATAGTAAATAAAATAAACAACATACCGAAAACTTGGAAATACGTCACAAACGATGACGCACACCAAGAAGGTTATTGAATGTACTGTATCAGCCTATTGTTCATAGGAATAATTAGCCATTTTTATGAACAATAATAATTGTTTTATCTGTTTTCGTGACAAAAATAACAATAACTCAAACTTTAAAGCAATTTGACGTAATGTAAAGATCGTTTAGGAGGCATAACTGAAAGTCATCCGTAAGGATTAACCCTGATAGCGGTATCATAGAAGTGGCAAAACGTGTAAGAAAATCTGCATATTTTCATTATTTGGTTATAGCTGGAGTTATTTCCAGTACTTCTCAGATAACTCGCAATCATCGATTTAATATTGGCAGAACGATTGACCAGTTTTGACAGGGAAGCAGATCACCTTCCAGCATGTCGTAGGAGAAATGAACTTTTTGGCTTAATATTTTAGTAAAAAAGGAAAAAATTATCAGTATCGACTAAAAACATTTTTATATGTATTACAATTTTTCGCTCTCTTTCAAATAGTGTTTTTCATCATAATCCTTGTCGTACTTGTGTAAATCGTATATAGAGCTGTATTATCTTATTGTTTTCGAGATCCCAAGATCAGTTAATGGAAGTCTTCATGAAATTCAATAAATTACATAAATGGAAAAGTTCCAATATTGTTCATTAGACGTTCCTATTTATTCATTAACAAAAATAAATATTTGTCCCCTCGTCAAATAATTAATTCTCGATACTTGTACCGGAAGATATAGATTTCCGCATCGACGGAAGTACAATTTCTTTTTAACATTTTTTAAGTATCACTGAACT
Organism: Galerucella tenella; assembly: GCA_910591685.1. NCBI lineage: Eukaryota > Metazoa > Arthropoda > Insecta > Coleoptera > Chrysomelidae > Galerucella > Galerucella tenella. Next base: position 73,808 of record CAJUYH010001122.1, read on the forward strand.
AAATATAGAAAGCGAGTAGATGGGATACATTAAACTGATAGTATTTCTTTTTTATTATTTACAATAATATTTATGTACAAAAGATTTGACGTGGTACCAATTTTCATTGTTTGGATAGAATTTTTTGGTAGAAAATCGTAAAGCGTGAAAGAAATGTCATTAGAAAGTTGAATCAAGAAAAAAGAAATTCTTTAAGATTTGTTTCAAGTATGTACAGATAGTATATTATACACCAAGGTGGTGAAGACTATTATTAGTGACCGAACACCAAGATTATTTCGCGAGGGGCTTTGCCACGAGCGGAATAAGGTGCGAGGTTTATAAATGTCTCCATCACCGTGGTGTAGATACAATTTTTTCCACTACTAACCAAATTTAATACAAGAAATTAAAAATAATTCACAAACGCACCACGAGAATCGTTTACTCCGTCGTCTGACTGACAAGTACACTGTCAGTTTTCGATATACTATGAACGTACTCGTTATGTCATCAGTCATTTTTGATTGAGCGCGAATTGTAAACTTATGGCATTTTTATTCAAATTTAATTTCATCTTGATAGGTAATTTCAAGCAGCAAATATGTTAAAGACAATCTACTGGGTATACAAAATTATGTTGCACAAGTTTTTGTTGAATTCTCAAAATACTTGAATTTGTCCATTATTGACCAAGGTTAATAATAGAAAATTATTAAGGGGAATCTATCGGCAGCGGTTTGACAAAATATCGAAGTATTTTTGGCAAAGAATTTTGAGGTAATGGATGTATTGAAAATTAAGAAAAAAATATATCATGTAGATTAATGTTGAACTTAGAGTTCTCATCGAATAAAAACTTTGAAATGCTAACCAAATTTTGTTGAAAAAAATACGAATCATGAGGTAATTACACATATTAAGCAAAGTTTGATAAGAAGTCTAATTTGAAGCTTTATGAATACTATATAAAAATCTCAGAATCCTCAAATTACTTACGACCGTACAATTCCTTATTGAAATTCGGTTGCTACCACTAAAATATCGGATAAAAATCCATCTCTCGCTTTTCTATCCTTCTATGACTGACATTGTCTCTCTGCTTCGGTAGTCGCGTGCAGTTCCATTGTTGATACAACGCTCGCCGGTCTCGGCGGTCTCCCAGTTCAGTACTGACGAAGCTTATAGAGTAGTACGTGAACCAAAATCCGCTTGGACCGCTTGGCTACCTACATGTTGCAGAGCTTTCATATTTCTAATAAAATTTTCGTTATGTGAACTTAAACGTGAGGACGTAGGGAAACAAAAAAATATACAAAGCATAATTGTGCAAGGTCGAATTTTGTAGTTGTCCCTTAACCACTAATAGAGAAATTCAACTTCTCAGTTGGCTAGAAGAAGCAATAATTGTCAACTTTACAGCTAGTAGTGGAAAATAGTATGTTATACCACAGTATACCAAAATTGGTATACTGTGGTTATACAATGAACGTTTAATCAAAGTCTATATATTCCAATAAGTCCGGTCACTCCTTTGATCGTCGGAAAACGCCGGCATTTTTTGCGGAGAGTCGTAAATCATGTGCGACACCTGTTTTTGCTAGTAATTTGGTAGTATACGAGGTGACGGACGGTGAATTCATTTGTGAAGGAATTTACCGGGTGCAATTAGAAAATATGTTGACTTTATTCTTGTTTTGAAAAATATTGGCAATTTATATAAATTATTTATATTGCTAAGTAACTTTTTAGAAATTTTGTTTTAACCGAGGAATGGAATAAAAAATATCATAAACATAGACTTCAATAACGTATATCCGAGCGTATATCTGATAATACAGAATGATCAGCGAATGAACATTTGTGTTGATATAATCATTATAAAAGAAATAACACAGTTTAACATCTACTTGGGACAGAACGAATACAAATGAACAATTATTTAGGTCAAGTCCATTTGGAGTGTACTCTGTAGCGTTGTAATGAATAAATAAATAAAAATAATGAAATATCAACAAACAAATAAGTATTATGTACATTCTTAAAAATTAATAAATACTTGAATAGTTATAAATTTTTCAAGATTTTCAATTTAGGATGTTCTTTATTCTTTCTAAAGGTCCTTAGTGAGGAATTTGCAAATTTCAGTGTATAATAGATTCGCACCCTTGTATATAAGGACAACAGGTATTCCCATGGGAAGTTTGGGCAAGGATGCGAAAATGCGATAGTAGACAACTTGGTCTTCAAGTTCATTCCTATTCCTACATCATCCTGCACACATAAATCATTGAAATTTTCAGTGAATATATTTTCTAAAAAAATCAGATATTCACTGAAAATTTTTGGAGGAACTGTCAATCCTCCAAACCGTTCCTGCTTACTACCTTCATAGACTTTTTTTTCGCAGAATGATGTGGATTGGTCACAACCTTCCTTATTGCAAAAGTTTAGGCAAATATCGCATTTGTGTTTAATAAAACACTTTTGCAAAAAATATCCACCCATATAAACCAGGACATTTCCTTCTTCTGTGGACAAATCCTGATAGTCTTTCCTTTTTATGTCCAATATTGGCTGACCATTTTTTTTCTTGGCCGTCGTAAACAAGGATCCTTAGGAAGACTAAAAAATGATAATTGTTTATGAATTGCAGTATTGTTTCTACACGAATACACGCAACAATAATTTCCATAAGAAGGCATCGCACACAATCAAAAACACAGTGCAGATAACGTTCGCACAAATTAAAATTCAAGATCACTTTCTTTGGCGCACCCGATACAACGCTCTGCTACACCACCGTGTAAGTCAAACAGAACTGAAAAATAAATAAATCCCACATCAGATGTGGGTTTTGCCGGTGAGACGGTGGGTGTCGACAGGAGGGGGATTTTCGCGTCGTCGAGAGAGTGGTCGGACTTATTGGAATATATAGACTTTGGTTTAATGACAAGACACGAGTATGAAAATTATGACACTAGCCACAGTGGCGTGTAGTATAGTGTAACTATTGTTGATGTGATGACCCATATTTTTAATCCCTTTTTTAGGGAAAAAGCCGCCCAATGGCGTGCATAAAATTGTTTTTTCTGTTCCTGTTTTATAATATACTTATTAAAAGACTAAAATCTGTATCATAATGATATTCATTATGATACAAATTTTCATTATGATACAGATTTTTAAGTCAATAGGAATGCGACATTCGCACAATATTTAATATAGCCATGGATACCTGGTTGACATTTCTGAAATTAATTATATTAGGTCTGTTCCCTGCAATAAAAGTGTAGCACTGAGCTATACGAAAAAAATGTTAGATTCTAATATTATTCGAACAAGTAATTCACCGTGGTCATCGCCAATATGGGTGGTTCCCAAAAAACTAGATGCATACAGGTTCATCGTTCCAAGGTGCTGTACCAAAAAGAAACCTCAAGAAGACCACCCACTGGTGTAATCTAAGAAAAGTGCTGACTGCAACTACAGCATATTATATTATATTATATTTTCTTATATGAACACTTGTTTTCAGTAATTAACAATCTCGTCAGATTCTTTTTATTTTTCATACAGTTAAGACCATAATTTAATAAAATCATTTGTAGAATTTAATAATTTGTAAAAATAAATCTATTTAAAAACGACTTCGGCATTCTCGATAAGTTATTTCGTGTCTTAATGGCTATCATTACATGATCGTTGCATAAAATACTATTATAAATTCGAATATTGTGAAATAATGATTTTCAAATGTAATCCAAATTAATATAGTGGATTAAAATTAACCTGCAAAAAATTTGTAATACAATTTAAGGTCATCACATCAACATTAGTTACACTATACTAACAGTATTAACAGTCATTGTAAGTTGCATATACACTTCTTTTATTTCCATAGTTGAATTCTAACACTAGATATACACACATTATAAGAAGTTATGAGCAAACTCTACAGAACTGAGAAATTAATTTAAGATCTTTCAGGTACTAATAGCCATATTGGGGATAATTATTTGGATGTTGCATTGTTATTGAATGTGAATTTCGGATATCGAAGTCTTAGGTTAGTATTAGGATCCTTTTTTATCCTCTGGTTACGGAACCCTAATTAGGAAGGAGTTGTGAAAACGATTTGGAATATTTCCGATACGCTTCTACAAAAAAATTATATTCAAGATTTTAATCGGAAAATAGACCCATTTAAAGACATAGTTTTTGGGGAAACGCACGTGCGGTTAAAAGTGCTACAAGCGCATCCACAGAAAGGAAAATTCAGTTCTGCAGCTCTGACAACTGACGTGATCAGCAATATTGTTAAGCGCTTTCGATTATTTACTTTTGGCTGCTAGTAGCAGCTCGTAGTGACTGAATTCCGTTCGTTTATTATCGGGCGTGACGCCTAGTCTTACCTTCCCCTTGCCCCTCAAGCACATACCGAAAAGTATGAGCTTCAAGCCACGGACATTAAAAATTTGACGTTTGTCCGGTTTGACGTTTATTTAAAGGTTAAGATTGTGCCGATTACGATTTAGTACGATTTAAACCTTACTAAAAATATCTAAATATGCAAATTTTTTTTATCAAAACCATTATAATTGAAAACTGTTCTTCTAACAACACAGGAAATTCATTGGCATTGGCACATGTCAGGTGGTTTTGAGGATCCTAAAAAATCGTGTTCGATTTGCTCAAAAGTCGTGACGACTGAGGCGTCACGCACAAGTGCTTGACGCCCAAATAAACGAAAGCAACAGTTGATAGAAATTGTTATTTTTTCCCAAGTAAACTGAAATGACACATCAGAAGTGATTAATTGCCTATAGAAAAATGACAGTTCAATCAAGATGAAAAATGATATACCTACCTTGATTCACTTTCACTGATGAATACTATTCATGCCCAATACAAAAATAATGTATTCAGGCTTACACAAAACCATTGTCAGTGAATATTAATTAATATTTAAACGCTATCATTATTCCTACATTTTTCACACATTTTCTACAAGTTGCTAACAAAAAGTCATCCCCAAGGTCAATTATTATCAATGGATGTAGTAAGGATCGTCCTGAGACATATAACACCAATTGTGACGTAAGTTACCAGATGTATATGGACGTTATTATGGTTTATTAACCTCCATGCCGTCGGTTTTTCGATAGATGCGCGTTCCCGCTATAAATAATCCTCAATTTTCATAGGGGATATACACCAACTATTAAAATTAATATGATTAGATTATAGCATCGGTTTTTAAGACTCTCTTGCTAGCAATTGAAATTTATAAATGGGGTTAATCAAATCAGGTCCGGTATCAAGGGAAATTAATAATAAACTTTTACCATGATACTATTTTCTGAACTATTTTTAATATTATACGAGGGGGTATAAAATAATTACGAAACAGTTTGTTAAAAAAAATCAACAAGAAATATTACGCAATAAACGAAATTATTCGAAGTGAACTTTGGAGAACATCTGTTAAATACTGAATGAATCTGTGCGTTTTATTTCACGAAATATCCGGTTAAATATAGAATATATGCAAAAGATACAAATTATTACGATGTAGAAAGGTGCGCCCCCTGCAGAGAATTATAAATAGAAAGTCTGAATACTCAAGATGCCTTGTTTTTCTTGGATGGAAGTCTGCGAGTTGACAAGCTAAGTGGACTAGAGAAAAAGGTGATTCGGTTAAAATTAGAAATACAAAAAAAGCCAGGGGACTAACCTGAAAATACTTATTCCCTATTTCAATTCAGGACATTGAGGAGCTTAGTGTATATATATAGTGTATTTATATCATATTTATAGCTGAAGAGCTCATTATAAATTCAGAAACGTGTCTGAAATATTCCAGGTGATTCAAAAAGTTTGTCTACTGTTGGAATTTCATTGATTTATTTTATCCTGCCCAAATTCCAATGTCCACCTATGGTTTATTGCGGTTTTAGGGTCTTTTACCTGAAATCGTGCTATCAATATGATAAAAATATATTATAGAAGAATCAACTAAGGGATTCATTGAAAAAAGTCTATATTCTACTAGTGAGTAGTTTTTTAGCTAAATATAAACATTACTATCTACTATCATACCATATACATACGATTCGCAGTTATTACGCCTACGTATGTAGTCCATGAAATGATAATAGGTCATTTGCCGCAGTATAAAATGAATGAAATGATGACGAAAATTAAAAAATATATATCATTTACGACACACGGAAATGTACATACATGTACACCATTTAATCTATTTGGAGCATGGAATAATGATTTTTTTTTTCAATTTTGTGTAAATTTTTTACTGGCAATTTCACTTTTTATTTATTGCGAAAATACAATTACAATATACACTGTATTTTCAGTGCAATTCATTTTATTTTCCATGGAATTATAACCCAACTTACCCTCAATAAGGCACCAAAATAAAAAGATATAGATTCACAGGACCGGACTTATATTTTTTTTCTTCAATGGTGCATTCAAGTTCGTTAGAAATGAAATCTCTTCTAGCTAAATTTCAACTCTTATGCTTTTTGGGTTGGGAAACCATCCAGAATAATTTACTAATAACAAAATTATCCGAGTAGTATGTATGGATTTTAATTACGTGAAATGGGGCGTTATTGGATTGGAAATTACATCGCATTGTGTGTTTTCAATCGTTTTAGACTGTTTTCAGTGTTCTGTTGCGTTTTTGTATGTGTTTGAGTGGAATAGAATGGAAAATGGTCCAATTGCAAGCTAACTTTCGTTTTTAGGTATATTCTAGTGGTTCTGTGCATTATTTAGTAATCTTTTGTGCTTTTTGAATGAAATTGAGAGTTTTTAACTGTTTCGGACTGGAATTACGTGAAATGGAGCGTTATTGGATGAAATTACCTCACATTAGGAGCAATTCTATAAGCGAATGTTAAATTTTAACGCACAGTTAAAAATAAGACAATCTGCTAACCCATTTTTGCAAGTCTGTATGCATATTTAGCTTTAAAGTATTAACGGAAAACTCTTTATTGGATACCATACATGTTGAAATTCGAATTATAATCTTGACTAGGTATAGATTGAAACATTTATAAAAGCAGAAGCTTTGTCAAATATAACAGCTACCGTTAATTTTTAACCACTTCTTATAGAATTGACCCTATAGTGTGTTTTTGATCGTTTTACACTGTAATCAGTGTTCTTTTGCGTTTTTGTCTGTATTCGACCCCCAAATTGAATAATCAACAGGATTTAATTCTGTGATGTTGAAGGCCATTTCCCTAATATCTTAACACGCGAACGAAATTTTCTTGGTAATAACTAACATCTTTCTAATCATTTTTATCTTACGTTGGTAGTAAGTTTTGGTCAGTAAACATAATATGACAATCGTTAATGATTCTAAGAGCCGATTTAAGCGAAGCTTAGTTACTTTTGCGATGTTTCTAGTTTCACTACTCTATCAACTCTTTTCGAGTTTCACTCCCTTCCCCTTTCCTTTCTATATTCAATAGTCTCATTGTTTTCCCTTATATGTTTTAAGAACTTTTCTACAGTTCCAATGTGCCAATTTTTCTGAAGAAACTCTTTCACAATTTTCTTGTACTATAATTAAATTCGTGAGTTTAAGGCAGTACAAATTTTAATAAAAAGTGCAGAAAAGTCGCGATTAGTTCACTATAATTACATAGAATTTGCACAAAATCGCAATGGTTTTGAAATTGGATGGTAGTTGAAAAAGTTGTGCTATAGCATGAGTTTAAGGAAGCATAACTTTTAATTAAAAAACTTACATACAGGGTGATTAATTAGTGGCATTAAGTCCAATCTTGTGAATCCTGAAGGCCCATTTTTTGAAATTAGTCGTAATTGTACAGCTTGCTCCAGGCGGGGTGACAGATCAAAGACACATATTTTTAAATTGGACAGCCTCTATTTTATTTCAAACTTGAATTCTGCTTGAATTTGCTATTGCAATGCTATATTATTGTAATATGTTATACAACGTATTTAAAAAATTCTGAACACTTGTTCATGAAAATCGTAATAAGCTCAACGCAAAGCCAAACGCCTGTCATGATCGTCCAATATTCTAATTTACAAGACCTACTTCCATATCTAAGAAACCGTATACAGGGCTAGTCCAAACTCGAATAAATCAGTTTCAATTTAACCAAGTATCCCCTATATATTTTATACTTTATATTTTTGGTGATATTTTCATTTTATGAATACAAATTTTATTTCCATTGAAAAATCAATAAAAAGCAGCTACATAAAGTTCATTCAAAACCATGAACGTGTTATGGTCGATAATTGTTCCCCAAATAAAACATAGGTGACCATCACAGACATATGCCTGTAAAAGTTGTGCAGTTTTAAGCATATTGAATTCATTTGAACAAGTGGTCAGAATTTTTTAAATCCACTGGATAACCGATTACAATAATATAACATTGCAATAGCAAAGTAAAGTAGAATTCAAGTTTGAAGTAAATTACAGAGTGTACCATTCAAAAAATGTACCTCTGATCAGGCTCGACGTTCTGGAACACATTGTACAATCGCGACTAATTCTAAAATATGATCCTTTAGGCTGGCTACAATCGGAAAATTTTTTATTTGAATATCTTCGACTGTTTACAAGATATTAAATCACCTTGTATATAAGTGCACATAAATTACACATAATATGAACAAAATTATCGATACCTTTCGAAATGATTATGCTTAAATGGTTTTGCCCACTTTATTCGTCTCATAAAAACACGGATTGTCAGATAGTCCGAGTAACGTGAATAATAATAAGAAGAAAAAACACAGGATTCATTATAACGAATATGAAACAAATTTGGTATGTTCCTCGTAGAGACGATGAAGTTGGTTTTCATACAAACATAGGCAGTAACACTGAGTACACAAATAGCTTCGTTGACGTACATATGGAATTAGTCTGGAGAATTACAAAGAAAAAGAATAAATATGAGCATGACTCGTGAACTGGTTTAACGGCCGAAAACAAACATTAAATGCTTTTATGTCTCACACCATCGAACCCTAACGAACTGTTTCAATGTAACGTACTTTTGAAATTCGAGAGCTGAAGGTGTCCGAAAAGTGAAAAATAGTGTGAGGGGCTTTATAAGGGCGAACTATTCAATCAAAATATTGCAATATTTCTTCCTACTTCCGGTTATATCGTAAGTTGTTTAAAACTTTATTTAAATGGGATTTTGTTTCATAATATTGATACTTTCGTTAAACCAGGCTTCTTTGTATAATATTTATATCTTTATCTGCTTTTTCTTAGCATTTTGAATGAAAAACTGGGAATTTCATGTTAGCATTGCTAATTGCGCCCCCTTGCCTTAGAATTAGAAAACTAAAAATAATTCCAGCTGTTTCTCTTGGCCGCTCACCTCTATTAATCACATCCGGTAAATAGTAATAGAGTGTAATTTTCATATTGAAAAATTTAACTCAAAAACGGTTAAAGAAAGCATAGATATCCATAAACTTGTTTAAAAAAAGTAAATACTAATAAGAAAATAGAAATATACATTAAAAAGAACGTTATAACCTGAATTAAAATAAGGAGGGCAATATTTCCAACCTTTCACCCTTAGAAACCACCCTATACCAATTGTCGTTTTTCTAATCGACGAGCTGCCGCACTCTGTAGTCTCCAGTTTGCTTCCTTGTACCTCGATTAATTAATATGCGGCAACACTGCATATAATAAGCTATACTTAATAATAGCCTATGCCTGAACAAACACTTGAATATCGAGCCTGTTAAAACACATGGTCGACTGTTTTTCAAACATTTATTCTTTTTGTTTGAGGTTATGTTTAAAGTCAAGTGTAAATCGGTACATAACATAATATGTTACTTTGTAAAATACTGTAGCTTAAGTTCAACTGCAACTTAATTTTTGTTGAGTGTTTTTACAGTGTTGTAAAAATTGGATAGCCTCACCTATGTTTAAGTTCAGAATAATGACTATACCATTAGAAAAGTGTATGAGTTATTCACAGAGAAAGTATAAATTGTAACAATATTAAAATTTCGTCAGTGGCATAACATGTAAAAAGAGGGTTTTTCGCCTACTCTAAGAACACCAAAAATAAGTTTTTCACCATTTCACGAAAATTTTATAATTAATCGTCAGTGTGTGTCATAATTTTTTGTAATATTCTCCTATGTTTCGGTTTATTCGGCAGTCGTGTGTCACAAATGCAGCCCTTAACATTTTCTACCCTTATGACACCATATACTATTTTAACTACTCTTAGGCTGCGTTCACATACTTACTCCCAGAGTTAAAGATTAACTCAGTATCGTTTATTTACTTACTCTAGATGATGGATAAGCCATACATATAAACCACGTGACTTAACTCTCGCGTAACTCTAGATGTAACTCGGAGTAAGTTTATAAACACGCCCCTAGCCTCCTTTTCGAGCTTACCCCGTAACGAAATATTCATTTATGCAAGAAGCCCTTTCATAAAAGATTAATTAATTTGCTAGATTACTTATCGCACGCTGCTTATTTTCCTCAAGGGCAGATGGCCTAGAGTTTAGTGGAGTTTAAAAATAAATTAGGGTTGAATGATGTATAGTTTTGAATTACGTCAATAGATACAACGAGTTCATTGTTGTTGACATTCTTATGTTATGTGAAATCGTTTTATTTAGGATGTTTTCAAACAAATAAATGTTTAGAAGAAAACAAATAATATAGGTAATCTGTTGAAAGTCGAGGTCGGTAAATATATGCGCTGTTCTAGATGTGTGTTGAGATCAAATTAATGCATAAGTCAAAGTAAAACTGCGCTAAGAGTCTTAACGGGTATCCTAATGGGAGATTGTCGGAAAAAGCTCAAAATAGTGGAGGAAGAAGAATGTCGATTATGAGGCATGAAAGAAACCATCCACATACTTGCGAATTGCACAGCAATTCAGAATCCTAGGGCACTGCACCTAGGAGATTGTTGGATAGAAGAGGCACATTTACCGCAGATATCTTAAAATTCCTCCAGAAAATAGGACTAAAAGAGCTTCTAGTCTCTGATACTCTCCTCAGAAAATAAGTAGAAGTAAGGGAGCACAATAGATATTTCAGGTCTCAGTAAATGTCATTCCAATATTGACACATAAATAAATAGATGTGTAATTGGTCGCGTTCATCCCAACAAAGTTGATCAGGTAGCGATTTTTAGAGTGATCCATCCGTTTTGATATCTGCTGAACGTGCTTATAAAACCATCGACATAATATGTCAACAAATGTCAATTAATACAACAACAACAGCTCAATTTCATTCATTTATTTGATATATGATATATGGAGAGTTGAACTTCCTGACATACTATACAATTTATTATTAAAATCATAAGTCACCTCCAGCTGTTCATTCATTTTCACTTAAATACAAACTAGAATAAGAAAAAAGAATAATTAATGCCACAAAGAACTTACAGAAGATACAAACTAGAATATCTCCAAACAAAGATATTTTTATTATGTTTTTAACATAATGACATAAATGACAGTTAATGCATCATCAATCGGTAGCGTGTGGCGTATTTCAATTTTGATTGAAAAAATGGCGACTGATACCACAGCGATCAATCTAATCATTTAACAAAACACGCGTTCAGCAGGAAATTGATGATCGCTACGGTAGCGCTACGTTGTGATGAACGCGAACATTGTCATAGGTATAGTTCTTTTTAAGATCCAAGAAATTGACCTAACCTGAGATGGGATAATGACATGCAATGAAGCCATAAAAGTATTAGCCGAGAAAGGCTCGTATTTATTTTCTTGGCGAATAATAAATCATTGCCTGAAAACTCTATTAGACTTGGGGTTATTGCAATTCAAGCCTAAGTCAAGTCAGTTTCTTAGATCGTGAATAGAACTGTACGAAGGTTGTTTTTTAAGCCACGTCCACACCGAAAGCAACACATATGAACATTATGTTTATGTTGCTTGTTCCTGGAACTTGTTTCTGAATGTTGCCAAAAGTTTATTTAAGTTGATCGTTGTTTACTGTTGCAGCAACAAAAGTTCCTATAAGTTTCTTGTTTCCATATTTAGCGGCATAGATCAAAGGAGATATAGGAAAATTGGTAAACATTTTTTGTTTCTCAACGGTATTTTTATCAGTGTGAACATGTTGTTGCTTGTTCCTCACTCGAAACGTGTGTCGTGAAGCCGACGCGTCGTTGCCGAAAATATCGCTCAACTTGATTTAGTTCATCAATAATAAATTGAAGTGTTAATAGGAGGCGTTCCAATGGATATATAGCAGCTCTACAGTTCGTATCTTCTTTTTGAATTAAAGGTGAAATTTTGCACAGTAACCATTCCAAATCAGTACTACTCATACTACAAAAATTTTTTACATATCCATTTCCAATACATTCTGATATTATACCTATCATCTTTCTTTAATGAACTTAGAAGACGTATGACACCATGTGAATTTCTGTCTAAAAGACTTGATGTAGTCCAACATTTACGGACTCGTTTTTTCTGTTTTTGTAAAATAATTACAATTGTGAATAATCTTCGTCGCACCACATAGTTTAGAAACTAGCATCACACACTACACTGGTGTTGACACAACGTTTCCTATTGCAGCAACACAACGATACATTCTCAACAATGAGTTACTTTGGTGTAGACAGAATGTTTACGGAACTTGTTGTTGGTGTTGTTTCTGTTTCCATAAACAGGTTGCGGTAACCAGCAATAAAATGTTCCTTTGTGTTTCTTTGGTGTGGACATGGCTTTATATTTTGCATATAGAGCTAGATAATAACAGTAGATGTCTTTTGTCTTCCAAAGTATTCTCCACGGAGGAAAATTCATATTTGCATCTTTTGGAACCAATTCTGTTGTTGGTACATTCATATGCGTTTGAATGCGTAGACTGCATATTCTAGGTAACTCCAGCCTTTGACCACATAGTTAATTCTTATATATTGGAAAAGTAAACTACAACAAAAATTTCATGTTTTCTTGATTTAAGGACTCAAATGTTTTTCTAGCTGTGGGGAACTTGTATTGTTTTGGTGGAGAATAATACGTCGTTATTGGTTAGGCTAATGGAACCGCAAGGATCCGCAGTCAATATCACAACCTCACACACGTTGGGGGTTGGTTTTGGAAATTACTTCCGGTAAACAAATCTATATGTACCAATCAGCAGTAACAGTTCTTTAATCTTGCAGAGGACTTGCTGCAACATGATCCACCCCTGAGACCAATGTCGCCATCATTTTTTGGGAAACATGGATAACGGATATGTATGTATGTATTTTGGGGTGACATTCACTGAGACCTAAAAGATCTATTCTGCCCCCTTACTTCAACTCAGTTTCTGAGGAGAGTCTCAGAAACTAGTAGTTCCTTTAGTCCTATTTCCCGGAGGAATTTTAGGATGTCTGCAGGCTTCAACTTAGGCAAATGTTCCTCTTCTATCCAGTAATCTCCTAGGTGCTGTGCTCTAGGATTCTGAAGTGCTGTGTAGTTGGAAAGTATGTGGATGGAGGTTTCTTCTTCAATTCCACAAAATCTGCATTCTTCTTCCTCCACTATTTTGAGATTTTTCAGGTGACCATTCAGGCGTCCCGTTAGGATCCTTGTTAAAACTCTTAGCGCAGTTTTACTTTGACATGCATTCTTTTGATCTCAACAGGTTGTAGTCACCCAGAAGAGTCTTTGATTGTATAAGCCCTACTAGATCTTTCCAATGGTCAGATCTTCTCTTTTTCTCAGCTTTACTTATTTCTTCTAATAGTACATTGGGGCTGATTCCGCAAAAGGGTTCAGGCCCCCAGAAAGGTATTTCAGTCCCTCTCTTTGCTAGTTCATCTGCTTTTTCATTTCCTTCTATTCCAGTGTGTCCTGGAATCCATAGTAAGGTGTCTATATTGTTCTCGCCTAGTTCATTAAGTTTGTCTAGGCGCTCCCACACCATTTTGGAACTGATTACACAAGAGCTCAGTGCCTTAATGGCTGCTTGACATTATGATAATCCTTGGTCTTCTGTATCCTTTATAAATATTGAACACTTTTTTATGGCGTGGATTTCCGCTTGAAAGATACTTGGGGTTTTTCCCAAGCTTTCAGAGTGTTTGGTTCCTGGGCCGAACACTCCTATCCAGTTCCTTCTATTGCTTTTGAGCCGTCTGTGTACCATTGAATGGTATTCTTTCCAAGTCTTGTAATGGTATTTGGATCCCATTCCTTCTTGTTGCTCAATTCCGTAACGAATTTCTTTGAAAAGTTATACTTTTTCATCATACCGCCTTGTGGCATGTCCCAGGTTGTCTGATTTCTAAGAAGTGAGGTGAGGTGGTTTTTTTTAATGATTCCCTCTCTACTTAAACTGTATCTTGTTCTTTCTGCAACGCTTTCCACCACCATATGTAGAGGGGTGAGGTTGAGAATCACTTCCATGGCTGCCATTGGACATGTTCTCATTGCTCCTGTAATGCATATACAGGCTAGTCTTTGAATTTTGTAGAGGTTTTCTCTCGTCGTCAATAGGCTAGTTCTACTACTCCACGCAATGGCTCCATAAGTGATGATTGGTCTCATTATGGCAGTGTACATCAAGCTTAGGATTTTTGGGTTACAACCCCAGTTTCTTCCTGTCAGATTTCTGCACACCATTAGAGCCATTTTGCCTTGTATGTAATCTCCGTTTCGTGTTTGTTCCACAGGAGTTTAATGTCTAGAGTTAAACCTAGATACTTGACTTCTTATCTCCATTCAATCTCGTTCCCATCAAGTTTTATGGTTTTGAGGTTGAGTTTTCTTTTCTTAGTGAAGGCTATCAGGATGGTTTTAGTGGGGTTGATGCTAAGTACCACTTGCCTACACCAGCAATTTGTATAGTTCAGACACTTTTGTACAATATCACAAAGGGTGTTTTCGAATTTCCCCCTGGCTGTTATCACAATATCGTCGGCATATCCTTGGTAGGATATTCCGAGATCCGTCAAACCACACAGGAGTTCGTCAGACTCCACATTCATGGGGATGCCGCTCCTCCCTGTGGGCATCCTCTGGTAGTGCAGATGGAGACAATGTCTTTGCTCGTCCTCGTCTCTGCTACTCTTGTGGTGAGCAGTTCCGACATCCATTTGGATGTTGTGCTGTCTACACATCTTCTGTTTACGGATAACGGATAACTATCGTCGGTTTTGGTTCATCTTGGAATACTCAAATTGCTTACCGACGTTTATTTTATGGTTCATAAGAGTAAATCCAGGATTGATCACCCCTGACAATGCTGTATAGTTTAGGTAACATATCTGAAGCTAAGAAAAACATTTAAAACATTTAAACAACATTTAAACAATTCGATATTGCTACGTTTAACTATTAAAAATCCTAACGTGCTGATTATGTAGTAGTAATTATTTTTTCTACTTTCCTCACTAAAACCGCATCTAAAACAAGGGTTTAATCCTTTTTCTAATTTCTTGGGAAATTAAACCACAATATTTTTAAATTCTTTATTTCAACGACACGTCAGTCATTGTCTGTCATCTTGTGAATATAATTAAAATAATATAATGTAGGTTTTTTTGCTGTGAGCAGCGTAGAAAAAGTATAGTGAGCACCTAATATCAGAAACTTCTTTAGTCATTCGTTTCATAAGAAAACTGGTGACTAAAGAAACGTTTTTGACACTTGGTAGGTACTTAATATACTATGAAAATAGACTTTGTATTATCAACAATATACTTTGTCTATCAACAATTTTTTTCAAATATCTACTAAATGCTAGAAGGTAAACATTCTTCCAAAGATGGTATTGGCTTCTATCAATTCGACAACGCTGTGCAACGAACGCAACGAACTCAATTGATGGAACTTCTAGCAACACACTGTATAATACTAATGTATTAATTACAGGAGACATAATTCATAGTTGCTGTTCTTTTCGAAAAGTTCAAGTGGCATGAACTACTTAGGTTAATTAAAATGGAACCTTGCAGCTTGCGATTGATCACGTCACCTCGGAAGAAAGACCATTTTATTCGTCATCTTCTGACGACTTTTATAAGTGCATCGTCGAATCAATTGAAAACTTCTCTCGTAAATTGACATTAACCATTAAAACATTAATAAAATTTTTACACTTTAATCACTTGACAATTTAATTATTGGTAAGCTTTTTATTCTTTTTTTGTGATAACTGGTTATTTGTTTTACTAGGCAAAAAAGGACAATATTTAGTGCCGCGGCTTGGAAAACCAGCCAAGGCATTGAATCTTCTTTTCTGTCATGTGAAACATATAATTTTTTTCTCCAAATGCTTTCATATTTCATGCAAAATCAATCATTTTGTTTTAATTTTGATTACCAATTTGATTCAAATTATTACTTGGAACAATGCATAGCAACAAACTTTTTCTGCCTGACAAGTGTCATTAAAAAGCCACTTTCTCTGCCTGACAAGTATCATTAAAAGGCCACTTTTTTGTCATTTGGACAAAAAGTATCGCCCACCTTACCGGAACACCCAAAAATAGGGCGGATAGAATTGTTTCGCAGCCTAAGGGCGGGAAATTCTTAACGCCAAGATTTTTAATTTTAAAGTTTTTCCCCATCTCTCACTTGAGTAATTTGACGTTTCAATTAATCGTCAGAGTCAAAGTTTTTGGTTATATTTTCTTACTTTTTGGTTTATTCGATAGGCGAATAACACATATTCAGGAAACAGTATAGCAGCCCTTAACTATCATCTACCCCAGCTTCGCTCCTCTCGCTCTTGCATCTCGGGCTGCTAAAGCTCTTTTTCCGCCCTTGTGATACAATATTCTATTTTCTACGAGCGTGCGAAAAAGTATACTTCACCGCACGCATTTTAGTTTAAAATGTTCTACTTTTCCGCCTTATACTTTACAGTACGTGGTGTTGAATGCTGCCTTAATAACTATCAATGATTACATCAATAACCAGAAATAAACTTGTCAATTTCTATATAGGTAGTTATTCTATGTTTAATTGAATAATTTTCGTATTTTCCACCGGCTCGTAGAAAAAATGTTGTAAAGTGTCTTTTCCGGACTTTAATACATGTCCGAACTCCACTGTGGTCGCGTGTCGATAAGTATAGCTTTCTGCAATAATTAAGAAAATAGTACACCTTTTCTTTTTACAAATAAAATCTGATGGCATTTATTCTGTAGCCTACGAGGTCACTCTAATGAACCCTAGCATGCTATCCATTTAGTAATTTACTTAAAATATCTATTATTTGTATCAAAATTCTGATCAAGATGTAATTCGATTGAGTACGGCATCTAGAAATTTTTCGAAAACGAATGCAAATATCCAAAATAAAAAAAGATCCTTTAAGAGAAAGTAATTAGAAAAACTAAAGCTCTTTCACCAATATTGATAATTTTATGGTGAAAATAGGGCTATTATAGAGTATTTTAATCATACTGATAGCTGAAGAGCTCATTAAAAATTCAAAAACGTGTCTGAAACAAAGAATTAAACAGAGTTGTGAGCGCTTCTTCATGTAAATAAGTGTTCAGTTAGCAACTTCGTAGGTAGCGAGGACAATAGAACCCTAATACCATTACCATTCAAATATATTTAGAAGTGATAAATTTTCCGTGACAGTGCAGTGTAGTTAGGGTAAGAATGTCAATATGATAAAAATATATTATAAAAGGGAGTAATATGACCAGTGGTGTAGTTATAATTATTTGGACTCAACACAAAATAGATTAAGAAACACACCTTCAGTCACAAATCAGAACCCTACATAAAAATAAAACGACGAGCATTATTTTTTTATTTTATTCAGTAACAAAATTTAAACTTATGAAACACTAAAATGTTTTTTTCTTAGCATTACACATTGCAAATTCATTAATTAAATCTTCAAGGTCTGATTAGTTGGCAGCTTTGCTTTTCGACGGAAATTAAAGATACATATTTTAAAGATAATTTAGCTGATGCAAATGTAATCGGCATGATAAAAAATAATAATGAAGTTGTGCAAAGTAATTATATGTAGTTATTAATAAATCAGCAGCAGCAACAAAAATATATGGCTTATTCTATTAAATTCTGTATACAGTGCTATTCAAAAGTCCCCTCCCCCCTCGTATCTTTTGAACGGCTACACTTACATTAATAATGTTTGGAGGGTGAAAATAAAGTGTTGTAAACTTCTCTACGAATGGTAACAGGTGACGTAATAGTAATAGATGACGTCACAGTGCCACTCTGGCCAATAATTTTAAATAGGACCTTATGGCAAGTGATATTTCTTTTGAAAGGCATTGACATTGGCTACATAGCCATATTAATTTTGTTTGGGTTTAAACTAATTTTGACGGATAAATTAAATGAATACCAAAATTATTGAAATTATTTTTTTAAATTTAATTAATCAAATATCAACAATGGATTCATATAGCAATAAGTGTTCGAAATGTGCTCCGTCTACTTCCTACATCCTTCTATATCCTATTAGTAAACTCTTGTCGTACTCGTGTCATTTGAAATTGCATTGCATTCTTCAATAATTCTTTCTTTCAAAACGCCAATGCTATCTGGTGCCGTAGTATAAACCTTGGATTTCAAGTACCCCCATAGAAAAAAATCTAATGGTGTCAGATCTGGTGACCGAGGTGGCCATTCTATGGGACCTCGCCGGCCGATCCATCTACCTCGATATTCTTCATCCAGGTAACGTCTTACTGCACCATAATAATGTGCAGGAGCACCATCTTATTGAAATGTTATTTCCATGGCCGAATTCATCTGGATTATCTTCCAGAATTTCAAGAATTAACGCGGCTCAATTGCATTTTGTAACATCTCCAGATACACTTCACCGCTTAAATTTGAATTTAGGAAAACAGGACCAACTATGTGGTTTCTCAAAATACCTGCCCAAACATTGACTTTTTCTGGAAATTGGGTATGTTGTTCATGAAAGGTGTGAGGATTTGTGTCACTCCAATACCTTACATTTTGTGTATTCACATTTCCATTGAGGCAAAAAGTACTTTCGTCTTTAAAACAAATTGTTTTTGTATAATGTGGGTTTTGACTAATTTTATTTGTCATACATTCACAGAATTCGAGTCTTCTGTCGGGGTCGTCATCCAAAAGGTGGTGCACCACTTTTAACTTGTATGGATGGAATTTATTTTTAGCCAACACTCTCTGTACTGTACTTTTACTTACTTCACAGATAGACGCAGCTTTAGTTGAAGAGGAAGTAGGATTTACTACCATTTCAGCAACTATATCAATTTTTTTATTATCACTAAATGTTTGGCATCTTGAACCGAACACTACCTGTTGCTTTAAACTTGTGAAGAAGCTCCCTCAAATAAGTTCTCGAGATAGGGCGATCTGGGTATCTCTCACTAAATAAACGTTCCGCTTCATGGAGATTCTTTCTAGATTCACCAATTATTAAGATAGCTGCTACTTTGTCGGCTTGAGTACGTACCATTTTGCCTATGTAAACTCTTAAACGTCTCGTTAAACAATAATAAAATTTAATATTCAAGCTATTTAGAAAAACTTTGCAAAGCAACAAATACTATTAAATTAAAAACGTCAATTTTTATTGACAACTCTCCAGAGGCGGACTGAAAAATCTTTAAATGTGAAATAATAATTTAATTTATCCGTCAAAATCAGTTTAAACCCAAACAAAATTAATATGGCTATGTAGCCAATGTCAATGCCTTTCAAACGAGATATCACTTGCCATAAGGTCCTATATAAAATTATTGGCCAGAGCGGCACTGTGACGTCATCTATTACTATTACGTCGCCTGTTACCATTCGTAAAGAAGTTTACAACACTTTATTTTCACCCTCCCAATTTTATTAATGTAAGTGTAGCCGTTCAAAAGATACGAGGGGGGAGGGGACTTTTGAATAGCACTGTATATAGTAGTTGATTGAGATTGAATGATATAAATAGACAATAATAGTATTTTCTGTACCGAGTTCTGTACGTTCCTTGTGGCATTACTTATTCTTTTTTCTCTTATTTTATTTTGGAAATCAAACCACAGTAATGTTTTTATATTTTTTATTTCGGCGTTTCGGTAGCGTTCCAGCTACCGTTGTCAAGAATAATTATTAGTAATCGAATAGTTTTTGGTCCCAATCTGACACAACGAAAATATAAGTGCCAATCGAATCAAATAATCTGACCTATCTCTCTCGTCAACTGACTGTATAAACTTGTATTGTGCAAGGAGCTGTTGGCAAAAACTTTTTCTTGTATCGTAAATTTAAAATTCATGTCGTACATCGTTTGCTCATTTAACTTCTAAAAAAGGCCATGGTAAGTTCCTTGTAATAAATAACTGATGTACACGTATGTGCGATGAAACTTTGTTACTTTCTTTTTTTATTCGCGTTTTTATTGATTTATTATTGATTTATCGGTCCGCCCTAACTGTTCCATTTCCTAATATCCCAGACATGACACAGCCATTTTTACAGGAAAACACACCCTCGAGTGTGATTCATATCTCTACGGGACGGAGAAAATAGAAAGGTTTCCTCAATTTAAATGGCTTGATTCTGACGTGCTCTGGAAAATGTATTTTACTCTATTGAAACTTCATATTTTCAATTATATTTCTATCGATAAATATCGCAGAATAATAATTATTCTAGCGCTAAGTTTTGAAAAATATTTTTCAAAGACAGTGACCGTTCAACTAAGAAGCAACAACTACTTCTCGTGCTGTAGGCACCGACGGATATTGTAAAACGAAATGGGACAAAGTGAGGAACGAAAAAATCAGAAGCATAACTAATCAAGACCCAATAATATCAAATATTAAAAAGAAAATATTGAACTGGTTTGGCCACCTAGTAAAAATGAAGCAAGATAAAATTGCGAGAAAAATTATGGAAATGGGAATATCAAGAAAAAGACAAAGAGGAAGACCCAGGAGGAAATGGATAGACCAGATTGGAGAAATTGGGACTAACAAAGGAAAAATATTAGGAGAGATGAAGGCATTAGCCAGGGACAGAAAAGAATGGAAAAATGGGTACAGGAAGAACTTCAATCCGACGCCTGAGAAGACATAAGGATAAGAGAAAGAAGGAAAGAAAGATTTAGTTAAAATAAGTCAACTTGATCATTTATTCAATTAGGTATATAAAGGATTGCACAAAATGTTCGGATTTATTAAAGTTTGGATTAAACAAAAGGGCTCTTCTTTAGCTCTGATCTAAAAAATTTCTATCTCTCTTGAGATGCGGTGAAACGGATTTTGTTTTTAGCTGTCTAATTCAATTTAAGTAGAAAATTCATTAATATAAAATATTGAGTTCAACAAGAAGCGTGTTTGAAATTTAAAAAAAAACCTTAAATGCAATGAAGTGGAAGTGGATTTCTTAAAATTTTTGTTCAGTTTGTTATGGACACAGGTTATAATATAATACCCCGACATCGTCTAGACTTTAGACCTAACACAGAACACACCGTTTCTGAATCGCCTTCCGACAGGTTCCGGAATAAAAGCCAGCCGGCGGACGTACACTGAATTTATAATTAAAAAAAAACAGGATCGATTGCGATAGGCGGAAATACTTAGGTCAATGGCAAAATTAACTTTTACATATACTTGTAACGGTTTTTTTGTGATAAATTTTGTCTCAAGAATACATATAACCGATTTGTGAAAATAAATCTAATTTAGTGCCAGCAGCTTTTACTATCCCTTAAAGGCCAATACATACATGTTTACATTAAATATAAAAGTGGATAAAGCAAACATATACAAAGTGAAAAATACAGAATAAAAAATCGGAGCAAAATTAAATATTACATATTACCTGCTATAAGTTTAATGTGAATGATACTCTGAAAAAATTCATTACAAACTTTATTAACATTATTCCACATATTTTATACAGGTGATCTTAGTAAGAGATCAATTCTCGCTTTATTTTTTAATATTATTAGGCATGTCTATTATTAAATTGAAGCACGTTAAAGTTTGACAGCTCAAGCAAACTCGGACAGGCAACAAGACAATGGAAACAAAAAAAGGAGATGCTGTATTTCACACTAAAAATATAACAGGTGAACCATAAATATTTTTTTGTACAACTGTCATTAAAAGTGACACTTTTAATGATAGCAAACAATGTTAAAAACGATTGTTTACATAGCAGCGTGTTAAAAATACTTTTAACACTAGTGTTAAAAATATTTTTAGCACGCTGCTATGTAAACGTCTGCCATTCACAACAATCTTTTGATTATTTGAATAGTAAAATGCATTTTGAATTTATTGTCATTGCAAATTCGCTCGTTTCATTATCAAAATAGGGAAGTTGTACAAAAAACATTGTATGGTATTTGTGTTAAAAGTGATTTTATTTTGTTCGTGAAATTGTTCAATTCGCTCCGCTCATTTCACAAACGTTTTCACTCACAAAATAAAACCTCACTTTTAACACTCATATCATAAATAACTATTTGTACGACTGTTATAAGTCTTTCCAAGACTTATAAAAATAAAAAAAAATCGTTAAGAGAATTGCAGCACGCGATATGCCAGTCACAATTCTGACTCACTGGGATTCGGATATCAAGTCTACTGACGAATTGCGACAATAACTGGCGACACAGAAATTCTACACTATTAAACCGGTAGCCCGTGACACGCGTAGGCCGTTTTCACCATCGAGTTTAATGTGGAAAACAAATAGAATGAGGCTATTTCCCAAGACCCAAACTTGCTAATCTACTACAGAGGACATTTAAAATCATAGAGTTTCCACGAAACTAGAACAATTAATTAATGGATGCATTCCTTGGGTACTACTTTATAAAAATTGATAAAAAGGTGGAAAAAGAAAACAATTAGTTAACTAATGTATATGTCGAAGATTTTCCTATCTTAGTAGATGTTAAAAACATTACTGTCATACATTTTAGGGCGATACTTCATTTGTTAATAATTTTCAAAAAAAAAATGACTTTCAATGTTCCCTGTAGCATCGATTAGCAACTTTTCGGATTTACCGTGCAGAGCCGCACTATACTTGATGAAAAAGATGAAAAATAAAGTATTTATAATAAGAATGACCCAAAAGTCTTATAGATATTTCAGGTAATAATTTATTATTCGCCAACAAAATTGTGGCTTTATTGCATATCATTATCCCATCTCAGGTCAGGTCAGTATCTTAGAAATTGAAAACATCTATGTACTGGTCTATATGTTCTAGACAGATGAACTTCACAACTGTCACTTAAAGCCTAGTGTTGACATTGACAATTTTATAGGAGGTGTTATAAGATGCTTCTAGATGACTTCAAAATTATTACAAAATACTAGAGATGGAATCAGAAATGAATAGTTGAAAATAGTACATTTCCAGCAACAATAGATTATGCATGATGACTGAATAACTGTTATAATAATTTCAAATAATTATACAGGATCCAAGGATTACTTGTAAAGAAATCACTTATTTTCGCATTATGTGTGATTATATTTATTTTAGTAAGAATATAAATAAAAATATTACTCGAAATATTATTACAATCCACCATTACAGATCAAAAGTGCATGACTTCAAACTTTTGTAAAAATCATTTGACATTTTGTATACCGTTCGATCTTCTATTGTAATTCCTGCTGTATTTTCTTTCGTCTAACAATGACCTTTGTTCTGCTTAATTTCGGAATGTTACAACTTCCATGTAAATATGGCATGTATTAGTGGTTAAGACACAAACTGAAGTCAAATCATAAAATACAGTTTCTTGCAAGCGGTCGCCACAAATTTCCGACTATTTTTTTTTATTGGAATATCACCAAATGTTTAACTTGCAAGCGAAATGTGATGTCGTGACGAGAAATTTAAATTATATTTTAAATCGGTAAAATTCTTCTTTAAACCCTTTCTTTTTTTTGAAGAAATAACATTTATTTTGGATTATAGTATATGCGTGCAATGCAAAAAAATGCAATTCAGCACAAAATACAAAAAATCCTCACTAGAATCGAACAGCAAAGAGAATTATTTTGGAATGGACTAAGGTTAGAAATTGAGAAACGTGTTAGAAAATGAAACACGATGGTTGGTCTCTCAACACAGACTGACTGACGACTGTCCAAAAAATCTATACATGATCATCAACATTTTCCATGATGGTAAAATCTCTGCTGGTTGTGAAATCGTTCTTCTTATATATCCTTTCGTAAATTCATCATAACCAACGAAAACACATTTTTTTGACTTTTTATCCCATTTTAGTCTCCTTTCTTTGGGAACATGTACCATGACAGGACTTCCAAAAATTCGTAGATTGCTTACATCTGGTCTCCTGCCACTCCATAACTCGTATGGTGTCATCTGCAGTCCTGTTACTAAGCATCTAGTACGCAAATAGACTGCTGTGTTTACTGCCTCAGCCCAAAAACGCTTTTCAATGCCTCCATCGAACAATGAACATTTGGCTTTTTCAACAATTGTTCGATTCAACCTCTCGGAAACGCCACTTTGTTCCGGTGTGTATGCGTTCATTTTCTGGTGAATGATACCACTGCTTTTAAGAAAGCCATCAAACTCTCTGGAACAAAATTCTCCTCCATTTTCAGATCTGAGCACCCTAATCTTCTCGTTCGTCTGGTTTTCGGCCATGCTCTTAAATTGTTTAAAACAGCCAAATACCTCGTCTTTCGATTTAATAAAGTAGAGAAATGTCATTCTACTAAAATCGAGACTAAAATCATCTTCGAAGACTACAAAATATTTTGAACCTCCCAAATATCTCGTCTCCATTGGTGCACAAACATCGGTATGTACAAGTTCTAACAATTTTTTTGCTCTGTAACCCCCATGCTTGAAAGTAGTCTAGTCTGCTAACCTCCATAGCAAACTTTTCAGTTTTTTAAATCTAACTGCACTTGTCCTTTAATGTAAAGCCCGGCGTTCACCAAACCAATCTGCATTTTATTTAGGTAATTACTGTTTGTATCCAAATCTACGATGCCAAATTTCTCCTGAAATGGCCGTTTGTGTCAATAATAAACATTTCAAGTTATGAAATCAAACAATTTTATTTTGTTAAATCTACATTGTATTTAAACATATTTAAACCTTTATCAAACCTGTTTGATAAAGCTACTGTGTTAGCGAAACGCGTCACTTTATGTTTAAATACAATGTAGATTTAACAAAATAAAATTGTTTGATTTCATAACTTACTATGGATCTACATCAAGTAAAAGCCTCATCTATTCAAATAAATATTTTTCAGACTCCAAAATGTTTGACTTATACATCTCATTTTACAAATCAGCTATGGCAACTGGTTTGTTCTGCTTATTGAAGACTACAACGATTATCCTTAAAACTAAGGGAATTTCCAATTTTAATGAGCTGACTGACAATAAATGTGTCACCAAACCAGGAACACATAAAAAATCTTTTTTTTATTCTGTTATTTTACGTCGGTCTTTTTCTGCGACTGGGGCTAATCACCGACGCCGGGAGCACTCTACCCCTAACCGGAAATTTTGGCGAACCTACTAGTGTTCCAACCAGTGGTAGCTTTCTTTAACGAGCCCAACATCCATGGACTCGGGACCTCGGTTTTACGTCTCCTCCGAAAGACGGCATATCTACATTATACCTCGTGCTCATTGGTATAATACCTACGAGTTGTGATATTCTAGTCCGCTTCAGGCTGAACTGGCCCTATACAATGGTTTTCCCTGGCATGGTCACCCATCCAAGTACTAACCATGTCCGACCTCGCTTGACTGTAATTATCGCATCAAACGCGTTCTACTACAGTGCTGGGTCATCACTCCATAAAAATCTTTTACAGGTATGGTATATCGTATATACCATTTGCCACTATAGTTGTGATCATCACTTCACCTGAACATTTTGCAGGAACCCTTGTCTGATTGGCAACAACTACTTCTGGAACTTTTGCAGGAATCTGATTCTTAATCCAATCCTGTCTAGCAATAAGGTGAACACTAGCACCAGAGTCTATATACCAGTCCGATTTACTAAAGGTACCACTTAGAAATACCGCACTACACGCGTTACAATTCCCTTCAACGGTGCCGGCGGTGGGACATTTATTTTGATAATGCTCAAGTTGCTTGCACAGAAAACACTCTATTCTTTTTTCATCTCCCGGTTTCTGAGAATATTTGCGGTTAAAATTTGGCTTACTAGCTCCGAACGCACTAACACTATCACATTGCATGTCCAGTAACTTTGTTTTAATTGAATCTGTTGTTACCTCAATACCAGAATGTTAAATTGCCATGATCATTGGAGAGAATTTATCCGGTAATCCAGCTCGTAACAACGAACCAATTCACTGGTCATCTATTTTAAAATCTCTGCCACGCAATCTCTGACTTGTCTTCACAATTTGATTGACATAACTTGCCATCGCATCACAATTTTCCAAGCGTGTAATCAAGGTTCTTAGCAAACCAATTCTTCTGGCAAACACTTTGTTGTCTAAGAGCGACTTTATTTTTTCTCATAACTCGACTGTCGTCTTCGCTTCCTTAATATGAACATAAAGGGATGCGTCAATGGTCAACATTATCTTTGCCTTTGCTTTGGCGTCATCTGCGTCCACAACTTCTGATAAGTATACATTTCGATAATCCCTCCAAAACCCAAAAATTTTCGACAGCAAACGCCCAATCATCATAGTTTTCCCGTCCTTTTAACTTAGGTTAGTTAGGGTTAGGTTCTATGTGAGTGCGGCCTTCTCGCCACCTCAACTGCGACCTTCGTTAGGTCTATTGTGGCTCACCCCTAGGGATTACAATTCACCTCACAAGCCTGTACTTCTGACGAAGACCATGGTTAACTTGGGAACATTAACTATGAAATTACCAGCATTGTGTTACACCATGTAGATAGATAGATAGATAGATAGTTTATTTAGCAATATTGCTATTACAAACAAAATATTTCCAAAAAATGACATATTAAATAATTCTACACTATGTACTGATTACATGTCAAATAATTGGATATAATATAATTACAAATAATTCATTTTTACATAATTAAAAGCTTCTCTTATGAAAGTGTCAAGGGTGATACACGATTTTATAGAAATTGGCAAATTATTATACAACAATAAACCTTTGTAAAATAGAGAATTTTGTGTTGAGCTAGTTCTTGTAGTCGGTATATATATGTTACTAGATGTTCTAGTGTTGTGAGTATGTATATCTCTAACAAAACTAATTTTGTTGGACATATATTTTGTTATGTTACACCAAACACTACAAAATCAACCGAACTTTTCGCGACTTTTCCAGGAAACCCAATGTGCTGGGCCCATAAAACCTGTTAGAAAATGAAACATGGTTGGTTTCTCAATACAGACTAACTTTATTATTTTACGCTTTTACAAGCAAAAGTTACAAGTAACAAAAAACACATGTCCCTAAAACTGAAAACGAATCTATGAATATTTCTCTTGCTCAAACATAATTTGATAAAATATATATCTCCGTGCCCTTTTTAAATTACCGCCGTCGCTGTCGATTCGGGGAGATGAGCGTCACAAAAGAGGTTGACGTCTTTTAGAACCGGATACTCAAATAGATTTGTATGGTGTTTCCTTTTGTATGTTGCATTGTTAGTTATTTCTGTCTGTCGACAGTATAAACGGTCTGTTGCACAACTTTTTTTTCATTTGTATATTTTTGTTCTTCTTTTTGTTATCCGTGTGTGGATGGTTGATATTCGTATAAAATATAATTTTAATTAATGTTTCAATTTCCAAACATACCCATATAAGATATATAACAGCTGCGGATGAACATGTAGACTTAAAGATATCACTAAATATTTAGGTAATTTATGATATTTATTCTATTGATTCGGTTCGCTTTATCAATGGATTTTCTCGAGGATTTTATATTTATTTAAAAAAATCGTCCTTAAAAAGGGAGACATTAAATATATCCTTAAAATCTTTAGAAGAATTATGCAAAGTTTTGAATTTTATTATTCTCATATAAAATATAGGTATTTTATGTCCATTGTAGATAGAAATCAATAATTATAATACAATTTGTTGTTTACATCAAACACTTGAGTACTTAAGTACATACATCGTATGAAAAAATTTAAGATACATGTTTCAGTTTATTATATTTGGCACAGTTTCATGGCAGACTTCCAAACAAATAACAAAAAGCTTAAAACTGTCAAATCATAAAAAAACTAGAGTATTAACAAGTTCATTGTTTATTATTCATGGTGGTCTGAGCATACTCCGATGAAATTTACATACAGTGTGGAACAGCCAAATGGAATATATTCGATAATGAATAAATGAGGGCGTGAGAAAAACGCTTGGGCACGTCAGATTGTATGATTAAATGCGCATTTAAAAAAATAATTAAATATACTTAGGATATGTCATGTGACAGTGGCCATGCCAATACCAAATTTCTTATTTTAAATGTAACCCCCAGTATATTATTTACTCGATTATTCATTTTTTGGATTTTTCAGAAAATTCTTTTACAATGTCTTATACCTATCTTCAACTGTTTCGTAAATATTGCATAATTGATTCCTAAACAAAGGATATGAAAATTTAATAAATTCTTACCTCTAACCAAAGAAATAAAATAATATTGTAATGAATATAACTCGGAATATAATTACCTGGTTGTTATGGTAATTCGTTATTTCCAAGAAGATTCAGGTAAAATGTGATTCATTTGATAATAAATAATATGATCGTTTAGTTAGAATAGGTATAAAATTATGATCATTTAAAAAGCATAATATAAACCTTTACAATATCAACGTCTAGTTTCAAACTAACTTTGGTCTTGGAAACTTTAAATTAATTTTTTGAAGAGTAACTTAATTCTTATACCTATTTTAACAATAGCAAAAAGGCCTTAGGAGTTCTTAACCTAACTTCTCTTCAAATTTGTAAGTCATTTTTGACTCTTAACTTGCTAACAGGGGACCGTTTCCACAACATTCCATGACCTTACAGTTTTAAGGGAATAGAGATCAATTACTTATTTAATAATTTGCCAATATTTACAGTTTAAAACCTTTTGTTGAATAAAAGTAATCAAGGTGAAAATTGCAGCCATCATATAGTTTACCAAAACCAAATCAAAATCGACTTCTATTATTATTTGTTTCTCAATACGATATAGTAAATATCGAGGTAAATATTAAAAAATAACGAATCGAAAAGGTATGTCGTTGCCAACTAGTAAAACATACGATATACGACCTCGTTTAAAATATTAAATATACCAAACTTGTTATAGAGAGCCACACAGTAAAACAAAAATCAATTAAAAATAACAAATAATGGAAGTATGTGAAATATTATACTTATTGAAAAAAGATGATCACCTAATAAAGACTTCAGTGGTATATCCTCATTGTATACACTAGGCACAAACAATACCACGAACAGAAAAATCACTAAACTCGTCTTCATTGTATTAAACAATTCATAATCAATTACATTATTGTTCACGAAGATAATTTCAGAACTCGATTACGCTTTAAATTCTGCACTACAGCGTTCACTCTACAACTACAACTGTTCGTTCCGGACTTCTGCTTTTTTTGTTGTTGTTCTGTTCCACTATTTCCCTTTTGTTGTGTGTGTATGTCTACCTTACATCTGGAGCTTACTTCCAGCATCATTAAACCACATGCTACCTACAGAGACATCTAGTGGATACGAG
>CAJUYH010001122.1:103680-116103 GCA_910591685.1 Galerucella tenella
GGTTTAATGATGGGTAAAAGATTGGTATTTATAATATTAAAACTGTAATATAACACTGCATTTTAAATTCTGTAACTGATATGAATAGAAAAGAAATAGTGAATAATAGAAGTCTCCCTCTGTCGACGAATGCTACCATCTATGACTGTTTCCTAAAAGCTTTGGGCGAGCTCGGGTAGAAAGAAATGAATAAATACTACCTAACTTAAAAATATTTTCAGAATTTTTGTAGCTGGTGATGATTTTGACTTATTTGTCAGTGAGTAATATCAATCATAGATAACCTATATCAATTACATTTTATCGAACGGTCGATATAAACTTTCTAGGTTGCGTTCGCGCAAGTACTGTGACCGTTCTTAGGACAGTACCAAAACTGTACCAGCTGGAAGGGGGGTGATAATGAAATGTTGATGTGATAGTTCAGGAACCATCCCTAATTTGAGTAAGAATACGGGCCAGTTAAAACAAACCTAATATTATCATTTCTGTGGTTTGTTTTGATGTCTTTTTATTCTCTCCTTCCATACAGGATGTGTGATTTTTTATCAAGCTTTAAAAACTGTGTAATATAATAATAATAAAGCTACCTATATGTAAATCAAAAGCCAAAAGGTAGTTAGTAATGAATTAATTTGTGTACTTTAATATAGCTCAAAATGCGGATGGAAAACTTAAGACCTTTCTCCTCGACTTAATTCGCCATTTATTATTTATTCGTAAAATAACAACGTATGTCCGATTGAACCAGTTTAGTTTACATGTGGGGCTTAACAAAGTGCAGCTTATTGATAATTCCAATCTTTCATCGCACCTTGTTTGGCTTGGTAAAACCACGCTTACGTATAATAGCGATGTCTTTACTTGAATATAATAGGAATATTTATTTTTTATTAATTATGCTGTCATATTTCCAGTTGGCAGCACGAGTATACCCTAAGCAGCATACTATACTCACCAGTGCTGCAGCTCTTATACGTTTTACGGGTAATATTCCTTCCTTTTCCTCCTTTATGTGAAAACTGGGGTTATCCAAGTCCTAAAGCCTGTTCACTACATTCCAACTTTAGGGTATGTAATTCACCACCTCAAATGTCAATAGTAAAATACATCTTTTGTAAAGCTAAGGGCATGAAACGGTCGTTACGAGACGACAAGACCGATTTTGATTACTGCGCAAGACAGTTGGCAAACTTCACGTGACTTCTTACGTAAAACGAGGTCTACTAATTTGAAACCCTTGGTACATTTATTTGCTGTTTTTTGCTTGCTGTAAATCCTCATCAATCATATGCAAATAATTGTACTTTCACTTCGAGGCACTACACAATACTTGTAAAATTTAGAATTCATTTTATTGGATTTATTTTCGAAATCCTTAGCCACACAGCTAATCTGACAGCAGTGTCAGAGTGTATCGTATATTTTATTCTGCACCATAATTTTCTGCTCGTTATCATTCTATTTTTGAAGAATCGAAATCATATTATGGTTGGTAGTTAACTCTGATCATATCGCCAATCTCCTCCTTTTCTCTTGCTTCTCTGCGTTCTCTCTTACGAGCGTATCCATCTTCATCCCTAGATTAGATAGATATATTTTGTGAGGTGGCTTTTGGCCTATTCCCATGCGACCTTTTCAGATCTATTGTGATTCTCTAAACTCTAGATTACATTCTCCATACTGACTAATTTAAAAAAGTCTATTAGTGTGGAGACTGAACCTTTCATATAGCTCTCTGCCAATGGCTTTTTTCCGCCCAATGCAAAAAACCGCACATTTGCCAGGCTATAGCACTGACATAGAATGTGTTCTGCCGTTTCTTCTTCTAGGTGACAAAACCTGCACATATCTTCGTTTGTCAATCCCATCAGCTTTAAATGCCTATTGAGCTTACAATGCCCTGCTAACAGACCCACTACTGCTTTGACAGTTTTCCTATCTTTGGCCATCAGATCTGCAGTAAATTTTGGCGATTGTTCTAACATGAACTGTTCTGCTTGCCTCTGTCCTGGTGAGTTCCTCCACCATTTCAGAGATTTGTGGGCGACCCAATTCTTTGTTTCTATTTTTGTTATGGTTTTTGCAACGCCAAAGAAGGGTTCCGGCCCAACGAATGGCTATAGAACGTTACAATACAACTAAATAATAAGGCCTCTTTTGTATTCTTCGTGGATCGATAGCTTCGACTCCTTCTATCGACACGGAGTCGCGCTTGCGCCGTAGGCCACCAAGCTTCTACAAAATAAGGGGGGGGGGAAATGCTATTCAACAATGGGCAATAAGTGAGCTCAATGTTTGGTGACTGGCTAGAATTAATTCCGCTTGTACGATGGAATGTGTTACAAAACAACTTAGACTGAAGATTTGCCCCTGTGTGAATGAAACTCTTGGTAAATGAATACTTTCGGCAAAAGTTTCGCAATAATCCCAATATCAGCGATCAACTTACAGGGCTCTAATTATTGGACCATTTTGGGGGATCGTCTCGTCCTAGCGCAAACACTGGCAAAATCACGGAGTCTCCCGAAAACGCAGAAGGCACATTGCTGGAAACTAGCACGTGAATCTACCCGCCTCTAAGTCTTTAAAGTAGAGGCTACTAAAGAATTTTCTATAAAATTAATAACTAAATTAAAGAGCTAGTCCTTTGTTTTATACAAAGCTCGTAACTTTTTGCTTTATTCTGAAGTAATAATGTTCTCGTTCATACCAACAAAGTTGATCAGGGGGTTTATTCTGAAAACAGTGCAGCGATTCAAGTGTTCCATCATGGAACATCCATCCTATCTAAATTCTTCTCAGCTTGCTTCTGTCTGTATCTGTAGAGTCGGGAGGGTGAGTTTTTAACCCACAGCACTTAAGACACGTGTGACCCATTGTACGTCCTCCAGAGGAGTCTCAATCGAAGGCTTAGTAGCGGAGGAAGAGGATTGTGCTTTCTGTTGAACAGCATGAATTTGGACCACTATGGTGGTTTTAATGGATGGATAATTCTTTTGTATATTAAATAATCGTCGGAAACTCAAAACTTTTTTATTTGTCAAACTTGACAGAGAACCAACAACTTTTTCTCTCTCCGGGCACTCACATAAGACATGACTGACAGTTTCGTATTCCTGTTCACTCATCCTGCATATAGGTGTGTCCACTAGCCCCATTATATGGAGGTGTTTCCTTAGTTGACAGTGGCGTTAGAAATTCTACTGTTAAACGTAGATTTTTTGTGGTGGAAGCTTGTGGTGGTAGTAATAAAACACTTGATTAGTGAAAAGAAAGAGATTTACTTCTGATAAATTACAAATTATAAGATCATCAAATTAACATATATATGACACATTGCGTCATTACATAAAATCGCCAACTAACTAGAATATATTATCGATACATAGTACAAATACAATATATATAGTATAAATACAATTTTGAGTGATACTACTACACCCTCACTCAATCAAAATTTTTTCAACTCGTGAAACAAAATAACAAATATTAATACTGTAACATAAAGTTTCGTAGTTTTTCAAAAACTACTTCATTCAAAGGTTTCGTTAGTATGTCTGCTATTTGTTCCCCGCTTGGAACATACATCAATTGTATAATATTTTCCCTAATCTTTTCTTTGACAAAATGATACTTGATATCTAGATGTTTAATTATTTTCAATTGTTCATAAGAGCTACAAGAACCACTAATCAAAATATCATCAACAAAAATAACTACATATATAATTATATCCTTAGTCATTTTCATATATAAGCAATTATCACATCTATTCTTAATAAAACCCTCACTTGACATAAAGTTATCAAATTTTTGGTACCAGTACAGTG
The DNA here is from genome assembly GCA_910591685.1 of Galerucella tenella. NCBI lineage: Eukaryota > Metazoa > Arthropoda > Insecta > Coleoptera > Chrysomelidae > Galerucella > Galerucella tenella. The sequence continues at coordinate 107,514 of CAJUYH010001122.1, forward strand.
GTGCCTTTTTAAGTCCATAAATCGCCTTGTTTAATTCACATACTTTACCATTTGTTTCACAACCTTGTGGCAAATACATAAACACATTTTCCTTTATTTCTCCATGCAAGAAAGCATTACAAACATTCATTTGATATATAGGCCAGCCCTTCTGAACACACACCGCCAGAACTGACCTTATAGTAGTTAGTCTCACTACTGGACTATACACATTTTCAAAAATACTTTGCTTAAATCCCCTTGCCACTAATCTACATTTAAACTTATTTATTTTACCCTCCTTATCTCTTTTTATCTTAAAAACCCATTTGCTGTCTATTATTTCACATTTAATTGGCTTTTTTACTAAGTCCCAAGTTTTGTTCTCCAATAAGGCACTTAATTCTTCATCAATTGCTTCCTTCCAACTACCTACTTGAGTATTCACTCTCCATGGCCTCCTCATAAGTCTTGGGTTCCTCAATATCTAGACTGAAATAGCTCAAATCATAATCATTGTACAGATGTTGTGGCATTTTTAATACTTTAGATGGTCGTAATTTTTCATTTCGCCTTCTTGTAGATACTTGATTCGGTACAGTTTCCATTTGTTCGTCATTATCTGAATTTTGTTCTTCCATATATGTTTCATCAGGTAATGCTTCGTTATCTGGTTCATCAGGTAATGCTAGGTTATCTTCTTCACTGCTCTCTGACATAATTTCTGTCCTATCCAGGTCCAAACAAATAAGCTTTTCTTCTAAAGTTTCTTCAATCATAAAACTTATCTCTCGTTCTATAGTCACTTTATTTTCTTTTTCGTAATATACTCTGTATCCTTTTACATTTTCAGAATATCCAATGAAAATACCCTGTTTACTTTTCATATCTAGCTTTCTTCTTTTTTCTTTAGGTATATAGGCCCAAACTTTGCTTCCAAATATTCCTTTCACCACCTTCATGTTAAATAGTTGCTCATAAGGAGTTCTACCTTCAACTGGACTTGTACCAGTTCTATTTAATAAGAACACAGCAGTATTTGCTGCCTCCGCCCAAAATCTTTTTGGTAATTTATTTTCCGAAATCATAGCTCTTACTGCCTCTATTATTGTGCGAAATTCCCTTTCAGCTCTCCCATTTTGTTGTGGAGTGTATGGCACCGTACGTTCATGCTTTATGCCATTATGTTTCAATAGTTTTTCCACAGAGGAATTTTCAAATTCGGTGCCATTATCACTCCTTATGACTTTAACCCTTTTTCCCGTTTGATTTTCAAAATAAGTTAAGAACTCCTTCAATTTTTCATATACATTGGATTTATTTTTAATGAAATAAACAAACTTATAATTGCTAAAGTCATCTTTTAACAAAAAAATATATCGGGAGTTATTCAAAGAAGATTCCTCCATAGGACCACATACATCTACATGTATTACTCCCCCAGGTTCATTTGCCCTACTTTCATTCACTTTAAAAGGTTCCCTACATTGTTTTGCTTGTACACAAGAATTGCAGATTTGATTTGTTTGCTTTATTACTTCAATGTTATTACGTTTTAAAATATTACTTACATATCTGAAATTCTGATAACATAAAGCTTTATGCCACCATTTAATATCCTGCTCACCTGACACAAAATAACAATTTTCCTTTTCAAAATTACTACATTTAACACGTTGACATGTGTGCTCAGAAAAACTAGCCCCCTTAAAGATCATTTTGAAAAGTTTATCTGTACGAGTTGCCACTGCTACAATGATGTTATCTTTGTTCACAAACTGAGCCTTTGTAGCATCTGAAACCAATGATATGCCCTTATCTAAAGCCTTTCCTTGTGAAAATAAATTAACTTCAAGTTGTGGTACAAAGAGAACATCATTCAATGTGACACAAAGAAAGGATTTACCATTATATGCTAAAATACAAATATTACCCTGTCCTTCCGCTTGTAAAGCTGTACCATCACCAATTTTCACCCATTTAGGTACTTCCAACTTCTCAAAGCTGCAAAACATATATTTTTCTTTACACATATGCTGTGAAGCCCCACTGTCCATAAACCATTCCATATTTACTTGGAACTGAATATCACTCGTAACAACAAGTGCAAAATTATCATTTCTATTTGCACTATGACTGGCTCTATTTCTTGAATTTTTATCCCTTTCTTAGCTTTCTTTTTTATTCTTCCTTACAAAACAGTCTTTGAGTAAATGTCCTCTTCTTTTGCAGTAATTGCACTCAATATTTCGGCATTGATTCTTCAAATGGCCTTCTTTTCCGCAAACAAAACATTTTTTCCTATTTCTATTTACTTCTTGAATTTGTTGTCTTGATATATTACTGGCCTTAGGTGATCGAAATGCTACTAATGCCACAGATTCTTCTTCTTCCTTTCCTCAACCTTTCTTCCTCAATCAAAAGTCTGGCTGTTAAATTGCTTAGAGATTGGTTCTCTGAACTGACACTATCACATGCTGAACGAAAGTGCCTGAATTTATCAGGAAGTATGCCATTATGATTTTAGTTAAAACCATTTTTTCTGGAATATCTTCTCCTAACTGCTTAAGTTTTGCTTGTAAATTTGTGACTTTTGATATAAAACTATTCACTGTTTCATTTTGATACTTCAGATTATAAAATTGTTCGTTTAAAAGATGTGTACTAACTTCAGATTTGCGCTCGAAAATGCTTTCTAATTTTTCCCACATTTGTTTTGCGGTTTCACACTGCATTACATAATAAATGGTTTCATCTTCCAATCTTAGAACTAGTACTTCTTGTGCAAGAGCATCTTTCATTTTCCACTTCGAAATTTTTTCTACGTCGTCAACAGGAATAGATTCATTTCCGCAGGTAATTTCAAATAGCCCCTTCGATAACAACACAACTTTGACTTGGAATCTCCAAATATTCCAATTTGAATTATTCAGTTTGTTAATGATCGTCTCCATTTTCTTTTCACTATGACACACAAACCGAAACGGTAAAAAACTTCAGATTACTACCACACTCGAAGGTTCTGGGCCCATAACCTGTGGTGGAAGCTTGTGGTGGTAGTAATAAAACACTTGATTAGTGAAAAGAAAGAGATTTACTTCTAATTAATTACAAATTATAAGATCATCAAATTAACATATATATGACACATTGCGTCATTACATAAAATCGCCAACTAGAACATATTATCGATACATAGTAAAAATATAATATGTATAAATACAATTTTGAGTGATACTACTACATTTTTCCTAGACATCGCTAAGTATTTTTTCGATGCCTGCTTCCCAGGGTCGCCCAGAGTGAACCTGGCAAAATTGCATCCCTTGATTTAATCCCATCTCTTTAGGGATTGAGCATGGGTGTAACATTTGACAAGTTCCAATATGGTTCCAATGTGCTTGACGTCTTGACGATGCCAAGCACATAGCTGAATACGCGGATTTTTATGCATGACATTCAAGTGAGTAAGCCAAACATGGAAAGCTGCACTGCACTGTAAAAAGTCGAGCTGGTTGCGCACCAGTGCAGTGCAGTTGAATATGCTATTAGAATGAGATATCAGCAACATCATATTATTTTCTATAGAAACCATACTATATGACAAGTTAACGTTATTTCTTTCAAATAATATTAAAAATAATTATAAACCCAACTATTTTGGTTGGTTCTATTACAATTTTACACCATACTTATCATTATATTGATCGAACATTAACATACCAACAAGACCTCTTAGTTTAAAATGGTGAGCCGAATTGAGAGAAACATTGTTAAAGAGATTTTAAGAGATTGTCATCCAAAACATTTACACCCTAATGAAAATTTCGTCATGTACGTGGTACGTTATCAATTCTATTAATTCCACTTTTCCCTATTGAATAATTTTAACATTTACAGGTGAAATTACTTCTCCTTGATCCGAATTGGGGTATTACCGAAAATCTTCTAACAAGTCGGGCAAATGTACAGACATTGGTTAAATACATGCTCATACAATTAGATTCGAAAGAATCCGTTGAAATGATGACTTTAAAAATGCAATTTTACTTCACGTGGAGTATAGACCATTTACAGGACGTCCTTTCTCATAACAGAACAAAATTGTTAAACAGATTAGGTCCAATAAAAGAGCAAATATGTATTACCACGAAAATATCTACTGAAAAAGAAATGGAACATTTCAGACGGTTGATTGTCGTCTATATTGTGTTTCTATCTGGCATGGGGAATCCCATGAAAGAAGATGTGGGTATTAATCATTGAATATAGAGAAAATATGAACTTGATAATATTTTTTCAGGTATTTTTAGAAGGACTGACTGCTTTTAAAAGTGTCATGACAGAAGAGGAATTAAGAGAATTCTGCACAATTCCGAAGGACCAAAAGGAAGCACAGCTAGAAGAACTAAGTAAAATAATTGGTGGAATTCGTCTATTTAATAAATATTGCGGTAAAGGAGGTGCTGGAATTCCCGATTGTAAGAATTTAAAATTATTTGAAAAAGTTTTATCAATAGTGCTTCATTTATTTGCATCATTAGCTCCATCTATATCTGATTGATTGATTAGTTCGGCACCACGTCATCAGAGTTCTTGGCCTTTAGGCTTTATGTGGTCTAGGTTATGCCATTTATGTGAAGAGCACTTATCAGGCTCAACAGACTCTTCACTGGGCTCTTCTTGGAGAAATCCTTCCTTGGGCACTTTAGTCCTAGCAGTGTATATATCTCCGAAAAGAAAGTGCTTAACATTCGAAAATAATGTTTAAGGCTGTTTCCTCCTCTTCCATGCACAACTGACAGATAGGTTGATATCTATATATGCCAATTGTACGTATATGTTCCCTTAGGGGGAGAAATCCATAGAGATATTACATATAGAGACAACAAGCCATGGAGCGCTGTGTAGTGTTCAGACAATACCCTTCTTGGTGTGCGTCATCGATTGTTATTAATGTCCTTCTAGCATATTACGTTGGAAGAAATGGAAAAATGGCAGGTCTTTTATTTATCCTAAACAAAATATCGTAATAATAAACCGTGTAAGTGTACTCCAAACGTTAACCTTAATCCTCGACTCAAAAATTTTGATTAGTTTATGTTTAGATTACGCGCAAGCGCAACCTATCAATCCGGAGAAATTACATCGATCAAAATAGGATGCAGACGTACCTTTTGTTTGGCAATGTGTTTTACGTCTTTTTTAATGTCCCACTGATAGTTCTCGCCAGGTCTGTACTTTGTTGTTTACGGTCAATTACTATTTATGAAAAGTGAATATTAATTTTATTGTTATATTTATTTAAATAATACAAAAATATACCTAGATACACGGAAAAACATCAGCATTTTGAAAGTTTGAAAGTATTTTCAGTTAGAAAAAGAAGCTGGTAATTATTAATCTCATAGCCTTTTCGAATTTGGCTGAAAACGTTCCTGAAGATTCTACTTATGAAATTTAAGGTTATGCCGAAATCCCGGATATACGTCATAATCGATGACGCACACCAAGAAGGCTATTGAATGTACTATAAGTGAAAATGTCCGTCTGAACTCCGGAGAGACAGAGAAAGAGTGAAACGATCAGAGGTTTTTCTGTCTATCTTTGTCTGTGTATATGTAACATACACGCTATTAGATAAACACAGCCTAAACCTCCTACTTTCTATCTCTCTTTTACATGCTGACCGGTTCCGAGCTGGCTTGTTACCTCTATCTGTATGGAGTAATTCCGTCACTTCTCTTATTTAGCCCCTGGAGCGCTATTCTGTACGCGGCATTGACAGTCCTTGGTATCGGTATGTTAACAACAGCCATCGGTTGCGCGGCCGACGGGACTAATATAACGCTATTCTGTATGCCACGGTTTTCGACGCTCGGTCAAAAATTATCGGCATAAAAGTGACGTCACTCGATTCGGTATATGTGGCCAATGAGCGATGAGGGAAACTGTCAAATTTGTAAACAAACAAAGGTGCACGTTGAAGATTAGAGGTTATATTTCGGTTTCGTTGGAATGTAGGGTAATAATTAGGGTATTAATTAGGTATTAATTAGGGTAATAATTAGATAATAGATAGAGATAGTGACATATCTTTTATCTGTTAGCATGAACGATACAATTCATGTTTATATTAATATTAACAGCCTCAAAAACTCGAAATTTAGAGTCAACTAGCATTGAAGAGTTTATCTGGCGTTAACTCTTTTCAAGCCTCAAAAATAGGATAAGTACCTACAGATATTAATTATTTTAAAGGAGTTTCTTGTTCTATCAAAACTCAGCGTTATAATACCGCTCAGAGGGATCATTTGATTCAGTACATGGAGAGCCATTCAAATTTAGCTGCAGGAAAATTTTGTGGAAAAGATGGAAAGGACTTATAAAACACTAGATTAGACACTATACACAATATAGTTACTCTTCAAATATTGAAAAGTCACTTAAATAATCCGCAATTCCAGCCAAACATCAACAAATAATGAAAATTTCCTTTCAACGAAAATCGATAACGGTTACCGTGAGGCTCATTAGATCACGGTAGACATACCGATTCTCATCGACCATAGAACAATATCATCGACTCGAATTCGCGATATCGGTCGGTGAAAAGGTATACAGAATGCCGCACGTGCGACTACCGACGGCTGTCGATAACTCAGTCTTACCGATACCGATTTCTCTCCGAAACGAGTTACAGAATAGCGCTCCTATGAGGCTTAATATTTCTTTAGTCATCATTAGAGGATTATTTTAGTGGCTGAGCTATTCAAAAATGCAGTAAAAATAGTAAAAGATGAAATGGATGTTATGATTCAAAAAGTAATATCAAAAGTTCGTATTTTGACGAAGCTTTTTGAAAAATATTATGCGTTTACAAAATTTGGTGTTAGTTATTATATAGAAAGTGTTTTCCCTGCTAATTTGGAAAAGGAATTTATAAATCGCTGTAAAGGTCAACTTATACTTTATCGCCAATATGAACTATTCCTTAGGTAAAGTTGATTAATAATTGTATCAATTGTTTGACTTTTTTTCTTTAAACAATTACATTCTAGAAAAATTATCCAATCACTCGACACACTTATAGAAAAAGATCTTGGAATTGAGGATGAAATACAAAATCTCATGAATCATATATTTACAATGGTTGGTACTAGATTAGCAGTTCGTGTCACCGTCATATTTGTAAGTATACGTAAATATATGACGCAAAATTGATCCCCATAGCTCTCTGATTTGTTTTTTAATTTTTGCAGCCACTCTTTATTAGATTGTCAAACTTATGGACCAGTCTTCAGCACCAAGTGATGTTATTATCTAGATATAGTAGTATCTTGTCTAACTTGGAAATATATTCGAGAACACTCCCCCTTAATAAAGCACTGATTCATGATCTTTTAAATGAAGAACTAGTTCTTGATAAAATGTACATAGATGGTACTGTGGATTGTTGTTTAATTAAACATAACGAAATCGTTGATGTAGTTGATTATGAAGAGGTTGAAGAACTCGAAAATTTCCAGTTGGAGGTAAGAAATTATTTTATAACATATTAAGGGTGTGTTGTAACTCAGCAGGTTAACCCTCTGGTCACCGGACCAATGGTTAATCTACGTTTAACCACTATTCAGTAGTTAAGCCTTTTTGCGTTGTAACACAATTGGTCGACCAAGGGTTACGTAACCAATGAATTTCGGTTGACATTTCAACCTTTCGTTTCCGTAATTGTCATTTAAATTTTGTAATTAAGTTTCATAGACGTATTTAAATACCTTGGTATGAAGATAAATAAAAACGGAAATAAAGATTATTGAAATAAATGAAAGGATCACCAATGCATCAAAACTGTATCATTCATTCATTATCAAGATCATTTATAGGAAAAAAGGAAATCAGTGTAAAAATCAAAATTACAGTATATAAAACAGTTTATCGGCGAATCCTTACTTGTATGGAAGTGAAAGCTGGATACTATCAAGGAAATCTAAAAGTCGAATGCTAGCAATGGAAATGAAATATTTGCGGAGAGTGGAGGGTATAACACGAAGAGATTGGATAAGAAACGAGGATGTGAGAAAGGAACTGAAAGTAGAACCAATACTCGAATTATTAGATAAAAAATTCGGACACTCAACAAGAATGAGCAACAGACCAGTCAGGGATGTGTGGGAAGCCCGAAAAATATTAGAAAATAGAACTGTGAAATGGGAAGAAGCAAAAAAGGTGGCAAAAAATAAAAAGAAATGGACTAATTTCATCTACTAACAAAATATTTAGATATAGATACCTACCCTTACCATTCGGGTATAAAAAGGGTTTTTGATTAGGTATATGAGAGTAAAATAATTTGACTTCAAACTTTTTATAATAAATAAAGCTATTTCAGTTCAGTTTATTAGTTTTAATCTCCTCTATATAATGGGCAAGTTTCTAGAGGCTCTGGGAATCATTTCTAGTTCGAGCAACTCTCGAAAGTCTTCATCATCTGTAAATTCTTGTGAATTAGCTCTCACTTCTTCCGATTCCCCATTTTTTTCAAAATAATTCGCACTAAATGTTCAACGGGATAAATATATCTTTATATACCTACATTTATTTTTTTACT
>CAJUYH010001123.1:0-52440 GCA_910591685.1 Galerucella tenella
TTTTTTTTTTTCATTTTTTTCAATTTCATATGTATCTGTTTTTTTTTTTTTTGCTTTGAACGATTATCAGCGCCACTGTTAAAGGGGTGGTATATCGTTTGAAGTGGTATATGGAAACGAGAAGTGGAGAGAAAAGAAAAAAAAACCGTTGAAATAAATATTAGCGAGTTTAGATTTGTATTTTTTATTCCTCGTCCAATGAATATATGTAATATATTTAAAAAAAATTATAATTAGCCATCGAAATAGTGAAAAAAGGGGTTTTGCTTTACAGTTAAAGATACAAGAAAAAGGACTTTTATGCAGAGGGTTATAAAACGTTGAAACTCTTGTGAAAAGAATATATAAAAGGTGGAAAGGAATAGAAACAAGATGCTAAAAAAAAAAAAAAAAAGGGGTTGAATAGTTTATAAGAGAGAGAAAGTGGATTGGTAGAAAATGATAAACAGGGTGAATCTTATTCAAATACCAGACAAGATTCAGGATTTTAAAAGCAACCCTCCCTATTTAATACGTATGTGTGTATGAGTGTGTGCATTTGGTATATTTTTTTTTTTATATTTTCTCTACTATATATCACTAAACGAAACCATCCGGAATTATATACCTGAGTCCTGGGAAAAAATTCCCTGTTTATATTCCCGTATGCTTCTCATCTTCCTCATCATCATTGCGCGCAAGCATCGTCCTCCTCGTCCTCATCCTTGTGTCTTTCTCAATTTTTATTATTTCATCCTCCTCTTCTTTTTTTTTCTTCGATTATTTTCTATTTATAATAGTCCACACATCAAAAGACCCAATACAATATTGACATTGAAATAATATATGAATAGCTGTAAACAAAGTCAATGTCAATTGATATAGAATAAATATATTTTTATATATTTATTTATTTATTTATTATCTATAATAAATGGAATAATCGATGTAATTTTTAATGCTCAAAATGCAACAATACTTTCATGAAATGAAAGAAATGAAGAGAAAAATTAAATACAATAACGATTAAAAATTTGGTTTTTTTTTTTTCTTTATCAACGCTTTATACATTTTATATTGTATATATGAATTTATCCTTTATACAAATCGCGTCTTCTCACTCTTTACTCCTTCACCCTATTTCTATCCAATCGTCTTAAAAGAGGACAATGCTATGAAACCGACACCGTCATGCCGGCATCGAAGAAAACATTGTCGAATACCAAAGAGCAAGAGCAAGTTATAATAAAGCAAGACCGAAATATTCTGTGGATGAAAAAAAAAAAAATAAAAAAATAAAAAGAAGAGGAAAAAATGAAAAATAAAAATATCCTCGTCTTTTACGCAGCCGGACGTTATCAGGATCTTGCGTCAAACTCGATCTAAAGAGAAGCCAACGAGAGCGAGAGAGAGAGAGAAGGAGCGAGAGATTGAGTGAGTTTGAATTCTTATAAGGTGGTAACAAATGTATATATATATATAAAATAAAATAAAATAAAATAAAATAAATAAAAATGATCGTATTGACGAAGGAAACAAGAAATATAATAAAAATTCGGAAATATACTGAAATCTCTTGAGAAAACACAGCTGTTATGGGGTTATATATACCACCGTCATAACGCAGGTAAATTGTGGAATGAGAAAAAAAAAAAAGGTTTTGTATAGAGAAATGAAAAGAAGCATGAACAGACCCAAAAGATGTCATCTTGCGCAATTTTTTTTTTTTCCTATTTTTTATCTAAATCCTTCTCGCTTCTCTTTCTGCATTTCGACAACCATCAAGAGAGAATATATATATATATATATATATATATATATATAAATCCCTCTGTACCTTCTTTACACCCCTTTCACTAAGCACATACGTCCCTATATATATATATATATGTGTATATGCGTTTAAAACTTTTTATTTTTTTATTTTTTCGTGTATGATCCTTGTCATGCTGCGCTCGGCCAGGCCATCCTCTGGAAAATCCTTTTTGGTTTATACAACAAAATATTTATATATATATATATATATATATATGTGTGTGTGTGTGTGTGTGTATACTTGGGTATGTGTTCATGATGATTTTTAAAGGGTAAAACCTGCGACCCGAGTGGAGAACGTATTTGTTCTCCACCCCTGTATAATACAAAACATACCTTTGCAATTTTTATCGTCATTCATACGCACGAATTTTCATCCATTCAAATTAATTCTTAAATATTTCATTCATTTATTGTTTTTTTTTTTTTTTTACACTACACACCTTTCTTTAATTCAATCGTTGCCAATAAATTCAATGTTAATCAACGATAGGAAAGAAAAAGAAAATAAATAAATTGTAGAGTGAAATGAAAAATTGAAATCTGATGATGATACTCGTAAAATTGCACAAATGTCTCAGTGTTTCCACTACTCAGGTTACTAAAGATGAGATGACATACAGGAACCAACAAAAAAAAATATATATATATATATATATACATATGATGAAGAAAACAGAGAAATCAAAAAATTGCAAAGGGAGTGTGTGTCAATTCTAGAGGTGCCTAACATTTTTTTCCCTTGAAATCTCCAACTTTTTCTCTCTTCTTATAGCACATTATATGGTAGCATCTATTGTCCTTCTGGTTTTTTTTTTTTTTTTCGCCGAGCGCACACAGACTCCAATATTTCTATACGACACAAGAGTTAACGCAAAAGAGAGAAAGAGAGTGTGCGTACATTTTACTTCATTATTATGATGATTATTATTATTATTATTATATTTTTTTTTTGGGTCCTTAACCCCTTTTTTCCCGTCAGCTGCACACCACGTTCGACATCTGTACAACCTTCCATCTTTTCTCTTTTCTCATTTCACCTAACTCCATCTCTCAATTCCTCTCACTCATTTCATTTTCTATATATACTTGGCATAACTGTTGATTTTTTTTTCTCTCTCCCTTTTATTTTCTTTCCTTTCCTCCTTTATTTTATTTTTTACTTTTTTTTTTCCCCCATTTTTCTCTTTTCTTCTTCATCGAAGAAACAGGAAGCAAATCAACAACGACAAATCTCTTGACTATCTTTATCTTGATATAGCGACTGTGTTTACCTCAGATAATCCAACTGATTTAACTCGCTCTCTCTATTCCGCCATACTCATAACACACCTTCCATTCATCGCCCTCGCACTCTCACCACAGCATACGATTTCTTGAATGTGGGAAAAGCCGCGTTTAAAGAATGAAAAAAATAAAAAGCAAGCTTCTTTTTTTTTCCATCTGTTGAAACATGAAACGTGACTCTGGATTATTTTTTTGGATTTTCCACATATAAAAATGGCGTGAATTTTTTTTTATTTTTTTATTTTTTTCCTTTACCATCATCGTGTTGAATACAATAATCGTGCTTGGCAATAATACAACCCTTCAATATTTATCAATAAAATATTGAAAATAAATCACACACAATTTATTGTATTAAAAAATTTTTTTTTTTCATACACATCTGTAATAATAATAGCAACTGTTTCGTTGTTACTTTCTATATGTTAAAATTCCCATGTGTCCGCCGAAAGTCATCTCAGAACAAATATATTGCACTGACGATAAGAGCATTTTTGAGTGATCACAGACTTTAAATTGGATCCACCATACTCAACATAAATTATTTTTTATAATATAATATATTTCACACTGGTAATTTGCATCGGTCTTTATCATAATTTTTTTACTCTTACATTTAGTGTTTGAAATCGGCCGCACTATAAAACTATGTGTCCTGCTTGCACAAAGACACACACCCACACATATATACACAACCATACAAGCTCCATTATAATATTTGAAGCCCGCACATGGCCCTGTGTCGGCTGCACGGGTTATTCCACTTATCGGGTCTCAATATAATTTTAGATTTCCAAATAGACATCAGTGTATATTCCAATGCGTCATTTAGCCATCAAAAAAATAATATATATATATATATATAGATATATTTTAATTCTCACCATCATTTATATGGCGCCACCACAATCAACCCACACAAGTGCATCATCATAATAAATTTGCTATAAATAGAGTAAATGATAAAGTAAAAATGAAATAAATAGAATAGCTATTTTGTTGTTGCTTTAATTTTTCAACTCGATGAAAACTTCCGGGACAAATGTTTCACTTTAGTTGAACTAATTCACGCGCCCTTTGACACATTCATTGTATATATGGTCTCTTGTTAATTCTTAAGAGTGTGACGATGGAGACGTGAAGGAAATAAAAGAGGGGTTCCGAGTCGGACACACAAGTGACAAGAGATGTAGGTACATGAAAATATACATACATACACATATCTATATAATGAGAAAGGAAGAAAGAAATAAGAGAATTTGTATGGAGAAATGAATAAAGTGATAGCTGACTTTTAGAGAGGATGTAAGACGTAATCCTAAATAAGTCGGTATGGTGTGTTTCTATACTCGTGTCACGTACATATCGCATTAGCACTTGAAAAATATTCAATTCAATTTAAATACTCGTGGTGTATTTGTATGAATATCTTCTATTTATTGCATTTGAAGAAAAAAATAAAAAAAAATTCTTGGTGAATAAATATTGTATAGAGGGTTTGATATATGAGTAATTGGTGTGTATAACATGGTGTTTTGCTGTATAGTGAGATATTTTTCCCCCACTTGCTATATATACCGCAGTGAAATAATGAAACGGCTAAATTACAGAAGATGTTGTAATAATAATTCGGTAGGGTTATTTCGCTAAAAAAATAAATGATTTGATTAAATCTTTGAAGTGTTTCAGTAATATATGAAATAATATTGTTTAGAAAGCAAACGTATTTATTTAATAAACCATATTAATTGTTAACTAGGTAATACAATAATAATCATTGAAAGACAAGTTATTTATTCGAAACTAATTGATAAAAGAAATAATTAAACTGATATTTTTAGAAACAAAAAAAATATTTTCCGTGAAGTTTGGAACAATTTTAGTTAGTGTAATTAATAAATAATAGTGTTGATTGATTTTTATGAAATGACATTGTTGATTTGTGAGTTAACATAGACGTGTGCGAGTATTAATTTGTTTAATTCATCGTTTCATTAAAGGAGAAAAAAGTATAATGGTAATTGAAAAAGAAAAAACAAATTTAAAAAAAGGAAGAAAAATGAAAAGTGTCACAAGTTACATTTGAATGTGATTTTATGATGGAATTTTTTGTTGTTTTCAGTGGTCCATATATCGTTCGTCGTTTATCTGTCGTTTGAGATGAAGAGAGAAAAAGAGAAAGACCGACAGAGAGAGGGAAAGTACGGGGGAATGTGATTTAATATGAAAAATATTTCACAGGTTTTGTGTGGGAAGTGGATGAAAAAAAAATACCCATATCGTGTTTTTCTTCACGTTTATTTTCTCCATTTATGAATGGATGTGTATTTAAATGTAAATATATATTATATCACTCATTTGTCAATGGTTAAAAAGGCCTACTTCCGCATCGGCCTATGATATGTGGGAGGCGTTTATTGTTCTCATGTATTGGGAATCATTTCCGTTTAGAGAATGAGGTAAAGAAAAAAAATCAACAGAAAAATAATAAATGGACCTCATTTGTTTCTTTTTCCCTATATTTCCTTCTCTTCACTTTTTTTCTATCTATTTTTTTACTTTTGTTTTTTTTCCGGTAAAATGTTGTTGGTAATTTTTATGCTTTTACGCACGTATTATTTCACAGCATTTTTATTTCCCTTATATACATTCATCCCCCCTTGGCTCACTAATTTGAGGGGTGAAAAATCAGATTTGTAGAGAATAAAAAAAGGATTCTCGATCAATTTTTGAGATTTTTAAGGTTGCGAGTAAAAAAAGTGGCAAACGAGGAAAATAATGTATTGAAGTAAAAGTATTAAAAGAGAAAAAAAAATTTTGATAGATTAAGGAAAATGTCTACAGGGGGTAAATCAATAAATCAATTAATCATTTTGTGTATTTATTCCTCACGTAACGCTGTTGCTTTATCATACGTGTGTGTGCGTGTGTGTGTGTGTGTGTACCTGTCCAATTTTTTTTTTCTTTTTTCGATACCTTTTTGCATTTTTTAAATTCTTCCATCTTTCATATAAGTGTATACAAATGTCTCGGACTGCATCGTATTATTTTTCTTTACGTCACGTCACGATTGTACTTGTATATTTTTAGTCGAAGGGTCCATTTTTTAAAAGGAGACGAATGGTGGAGAGTATATGTAGTCACGGGGCCGAGTGGAGTATGTTCAGTTTGTGAGAGAATTGAGAAGGGTTTTTTTTATATTTTTTATATATATATTTCCCTCTCTCTCTCTTCAAAGAATTCATCGATCAGAGAGTTGTGCACAAGCTGAAAGAGTTTTTGGGTGGCACACCGTGAAAATTTTAATGATTGAACGTCATGAGAAATTTTTTAATCGTTTTCTATTATGTATTGTATAAATCTGTACAAATCAAATCACAAAATTGTCGATATTTATAACGGAAAAAAAATGTCAGTTGACAAATTTTCCCAAGCTAAAGACATGACATTTTCCAAGTCAATCATTAAACTCCAATAATAAATTGGCACTCGTACAATTTTATTATCTTAACAGAATATATATAGAAAAAAAAAAAATAAATAAATAATAATAAATAATAAAATTACAAAATATCATGAAGAAAATTTTTTTTATCTTCTTTTCTTCATGCGCACGATAAAACACCGGATGTGACTGGGGGTCCTGATCCAACACGTCTCGTAAATGAGACCAAACATATATATAGGTATGCATTGCATATGGGTTTATCTGTAGGAGGAAAAAGTGATTGGAGAAAATAAAAAAAAAAAAAAGAAAAAAAAAGTAAACTGGCGTATAAATTCGTAGGTTTAAGGGGGCGAGTACAGCATGAAACGAAGGCAAATGGTTTATGGAGAGCTGTAGAGAGGAGGCAACCCTTTGTTTTTCAATGCAACCCTCGATATTGTCGTGGGAACGTGGAAAAAGCCATGAATATTAGAATTGCGTGCACTATATAAAAAAAATATAAATATATATATATATATATATATATATGGAACACTTATGTATATAAGATGAGTGCGGTTATATTTAAATTATTTTTAGGATAAAAAAGGAGGCTGATCCTGCATCCATTTCCCACCGACCCAATAAACCTACACAAATAATAAAAATAAAATAACAACCAAAACATAATAACGAATAAAAACGAATACAATAAAATAAAATAAAAGCAAATGGAAGAAAAATAATTTATAAAAAATTTATTTATTGCAATACATGATACATTGAAGACTGCAAACATTAATAAAAATGAAAAAAAAAAATTGCGACAATTATAGAAAATAAAGACAATATTACCATTATCATTTTTTATTTTTTCATTTATATTATTGTGTGTACGAGTACAATAGATTGAGGATCACTGCGTGCATTCAGTCTGATTCAGGACTTTTGTGTGCAGTATAAACGTACACGTATGTGAATGTGTGTGTTGTGTATATGTCTGGGGGCCCGAACCAACGATAATTACACGGTGCGCCGAGCCGCAAGGCCCCAACAACACTCTTCATCCCGCTCGCCCACAAATATATATGTTCGATCGGCCGGTTTTTGAATTATTTGAAAAGAGACAGAGACCATTATATACATGGGATCTTTGCCGACGAAGCTCGCGCAGTCGCCGCAATACTTCTACATATATATATATATATATATATACATATAATATATCCGAAGAGTTGTGTATATATCGCGCGGGCGATATTATAGTTCAGTATCTGTTGCCGCGCTTGCAATTTTTATTTTTTTATCCATCGATTCATTTTTCTTTTTTTTTCTTCGGTTTTACCTTCATCTACCTCCGATTTGCCTCCCTCTTATGCTCCTCGTCTCCCTGTAAAATTCTTTTTTTTTTCATTATATATATATACACATATATTTATACATATTCGTTTTATTTAGTTTTATTATTTTTTTTTGTTTATCCTCGGTCAGTTTAATTTCACCAATGTGATTCACACGAGCTCAACTGGCATTGGCAACGTCTAATCTAAATCGTTATTTATTTTATGATAAACGATAATATATATGTATATATTTAAATGTGACAGTGTGAAATAATGATAAAAAAAAATTACATTTCTACTTTTACATTATATTATTTAAATATTTTAATTTAATCAGTAATTAATGAATTTTATTATTTTATTTTTTTGTTATGCAACACTTTTGAAATTGATTATATATCATACAGAGTTTTTGTCACAGTTACAGGATTAGATTAGATATCAATATTTATTTATATACAATATAGATTATAAACGTATAAATGTCTCTTATTACACCGATGTTATATCGCGAAATGAGAATATCACTGTATAAATTCGATCCACAAATTTTCCAGGAATTTACACGAACAATGCAAACAAAATGAGAGAAATAAGAAGAGAAATAAAATAAAATAAAAGCAAAAGCACGAAGATACACTGACTTAATACCACGTATCGTGATAAAGCTAATTTTATTTCACCGCCACTCGCAATTTAATCTAAAAAATATAAAAAAAAATAAACTATATAAAAAATAATAATTTCTGGAGATAAAAGAAGTCAATTCCATGGACTCAAAATATAATTCGATTTGGCGTCCTTCTTCGCAATATAAACATATATCCTCTCTTTTATACCATATCCCACACAAATATAAACACATTCGCATATATATATATATATATACAGATACAAATCATGAATGTTATAATTTCGAAATGGCGTAATTTCTTGCGCGATGAGAATGGAGGAGACCAAAGCGAATTTTGTGTGGAGACGAGGGTGAAAATAAATGGTAGTGGCCGATGAGAAAATCATTGAGTTGGAAATAGTACATGAGAAGAGTTGAATTGGAGCCGAATGGCAAATGGCAATAGAGAGAAATTTATATCCATGCGCAGAATAAGAAAGATGAAGAGGACAAAGAAGAATAAGAGGAATAAGAAGTGAGGATAAGGAAAAATAAAAATATAAAGAGTGAGATCGGTTGAGGAGGAGGAAACAAATGACTGTGTTTAAACTTGAACGTGACAAAATTTAAAAATTCCCGGGCCGCATAGGAGCGGTGAGTGCGCGCATAAAGAATATACATATATATATATATATATATATATATATATATATGTATTCTTCACTCATTCGTTCACTCGGTGGTTCGTTTCTTACTTTGCTTTGCTCTACCACTATCCCCACCATTTGGGGTTGGGGGGGCCCCGCTAGGCCGCGCGCGCCCTCACTTCTACTCATAAGTCCCAAACTTCTTTGTATAGCTTTTATATATTTGGCACGCATGCGTCTCGCCCGCTATACCCCCATTGTTTTCTTCTCTGTTTACTGAGACGAAATTGCGGTTGGTAATTGCGTGCGCATGTATAGATATATATATATATATATGAAACCTCGCGACTTTGAGAGTTCGCGGGCATTTTACAAATGTCGAGATGGCTATTTAAGTCCCCCCGCCACACATATATCACATATATATCACCGACTTGTCGTGTTTTGCTTTGTACATTACACACATTTACTATATTATCTACATGAACAATAATTGCTTAGGAATTTTTTAATACTACTGCTGTTATTGTTGTCGCTGGCCGTTTATTTTGTATCATCCAAATTCCCATGTCACCCTCTCTAATGTAATTTTCACGTGTCATACGTGATGAAATTAAAAACAAAAATGATAAAACACAATTATACAATGGCCTTGAAAATAAAAAAAAAATAACAATTGATGATTGGAAAATGGGTTAATTCCAAATGAAATCATACATAAATGTATGCACTTTATCAGATTGTCCATTTCATTCTCTTTTGTTCCATTATCCATCATTCATATATATACATATACGAGTATGTTAGACGTATGTGTGTGTGTGTGTGTGTGTGTGCATGAGTCCCCGCGACGCCATTGCTTGTTTATCTCGGTGGGCCCCCGTGATTTCTTCTCGCTTGGGTCACTCTCGATTGCTCTCTCTGTTTTGTGCGCCACACACCAGTCGCTTTTACTGCCACCTCATTTTTGTTTGCCGAGATCTTAGATTCGCAAAGCCTTGCACAGGATCTCTTCTCTCTTCCACATTCTCTCACACTATTTTTCGTTCTCGCTTCTATCTTGCTTGCTTGCTTGCTTGCTTGCTTACTTTGTCCTTTTATTCATTTATTTTATTTTTTATTTTTATATCTTTCTTTTTGTCTGTTTCTCACTGTTTCTCTTATTGGTTGGAGATGGGCATGCACATGCCTTTTCACATGCGCACAAGCGTGTTGCTCGCTTGCGAGGTTCTCTCGTCTTGATCTACACGTTCTCGAGAACTCGCGCACAAATACATGAGAGGCAATTATATATATGTATATATAAATACGATTGAGGTGAGGTGAGTTGAGGAGTGTGCTGGCGGCATCATTCTGTCTTTTGCTTGTTACCTTTCTTCCCTCACCGTTGAATAATATTGTCCTCTCACTCTCATTCTCTCACACTGTGTCATTCTCACATTCATTCTCTTTCTCATCGGCATGTATATTATAATATTCATATTTCGAACGTAAGATTTTATCTTGCAAATGAATTGAACGCGCGCACCGATTTGAGATATATCAGCTTAGCTGTACTGTGAGACTGTTAAAGGGGGTCGCTGCGCGCAAGATAAGTCAAAAGAGTATAAAGAATCCAATGCATTCGTATATATATATGTATATATATCTATGTCAATCGCAAAAATAAATATAAAAAAAAATGACAAAGGTTTTAAAATATATATAATTTTACAGATCAATTTTCGCGGTACAGCTGGGGAAAAAAAAAGTTGGGTTTTAAAATACGCAGATCGTTTCTTAACTGTTCGGGTTCACTGTAGTATATATGTATGTGGGAATAGCCAACGCAATGGCATAAAAGGAGAGAAAGAAAGTGAAGAATAAAATGAGAATGCAAAGAGAGAATAAAATGAAAAAAAAAAGAAAAAAAAAACCGGAGTATTCTGACGAGTGAAACAGAAATATTATTCACCTGGTTAAAAACCAAAAGGTTCTTGGATGAGAAATACCACAACCCGGGCAATTAATCATATTTCGAAAATCATTCCACTTGGAGATCACGCCGTTGAGATATAATGTGTGGAAGGTTGTGCGCCTCCCCTCCCTCTTCGCCTCTTCACCAAAAAAAAAAAAAAAAAAAGAAAAAAGTCGAGAGTCATAGTGGGGCCCCGCGAGTAAAGACCCACACGTCAAACTCCTCGGAAATTGTCGATGTACACCAATCATATATCAATAATGATTGTCGATAAAGAAAACTGAAAAAAAAAATGATAATAAAATTTTTTCGATAAGACCCAATATGTTTAGGGCCTCATTGCCCCCATATAACAAAATACATGAATGCATTAATTAGTGTTAGTTATTTAAACTGCGTCAAGGAACATCTGTTAAATGAAATTCTAAAAATATCAAATATCGAAAAGTGATGGTTGAGATATTTTTCAGATTTTTGGGCCCGCTCTGACAATATCCTCAAAATAGTATATATACAACTTAACATTATTTGCTCAATGACAAACGGAAACTAGAATTATACTCAATAATAGAGAGAGAGAGAGAGAGAGAGAGTAAAAGAGAGAGAGGAAGAGATTTCGACGAATTCATACATCTAACGATATAAATATTTGAGGATTTTCAGGACCCCGATTGTCGATGTCGTCGTGAGGTCCCAATACTCACTGCACGCACCCACCAAACCGCGCCCTTACCTCATGTCTTGCCAAGCGCGCGCGCGCGCGCGAAGAAACCCCGTTTAGTTACACGTCAGTTTGAAGAATTCTTCATGAGTCAAAAAAATGAGCATCGTCATGATTTTTGAAAGTAAAAAATGAAGAGCACATCAGTGGCCCAATGAGAATCTAAGGTTCCTCACGTCCAAACACATCCACACAACCATACATAAGGCGACGGGCCCTATCTTCAATTCTCTTTTCTCCCCATATTCTCCAATTCTCTTCTTCTGACGGCCGTATGTGTCCTCCTTCAAGTTGCCAGCGCTCTTCGTACGCACCTTTTTCTTTCGCTCTCTTCGCACACGCTTATCGCATCGCTCTTTCAGTCACATATTCATATGGATATATATATATATATATATATGTGTATAGCATGCTTGTTGCGCCAATGATAAAAAATAATTTTGACAATTTAAATATTTTCGTAGCCGAGGACATAGAAATTAAAAATCAAATTTCTTTCTTACTCTTCAGTAATATCAATAATAAATGTATGAATATAATAGAAAGACAAAGGGAGACATTTGAAGTATATGTATATTTACCAGCGGTCTTCGGCCACTTTTTCACTCGCTCTCTTTTGCTCTCTGGTCGGCTGATTGGCCGTGTAATCCCCATTAGCCGAGACCCGAAGAATCGATTCCCGCGGGGCCGCCACGACGACGTGTATGCATATATATATATATATACATTCGATATTCAAATAATCGAACAATGGATATGCCTCGTCTCTTGCACGCTCGCTCAAACGTATCCTTTTTTTTGTATTTATGCTCATATATAATATATAAATATATATACATATATACATCGCAAGGAATTTTGCAAGGGTAAAAAAATATATAAAACAAATTTGAATAATCATAATAACAATATATATATACCTAAGGCCCCATGTGCGGGCCCAATATTTCCTTGCCAATATATTTCACGAATATGTATATATATATATATATAGAATGCTCTGCGATAGAAAAAAAAATCTAATTTATATAACAGCCAAATTTATCCTTAATTCCTTTCACAAATTAATCATTGAAAAAAAATAAAAATAAATAAAAGCGTAATTTTGCCGCACAATACTGCTATAAATATATTATTAATTTTATTAAACATATAGCAGTGTTAATTATCGATGAATAAAATAAAATAAAAAACACAAATTCCGATTGCACATTGAATTGATAATTATATGAGCCAATAAATGCATATTCATACACATATATATATATATACCTTCTGCACAAGACGTTCCAGGAAAACAAAAAACATTTCTTTCACCCTGTCGTTCTTTTTCTCTCTCTCTCTCTCGCTATTTCCCATCATTCCTCCCCGTCTCATTCGTATAATTCTCGATCGTCGCGTCCTCACGTATGTATATCCATGTATCTATATATGTATGCACGTTAAGTTCGTGAGGTATAAATCGATGCCGCGCGGCGTCCAGCGAAGACGAAGAGAAGTGCATAGGCATAAGGAGGAGAATAAAAGAGAATGAAATGCGCTAGCGAGAGCGCGCGGGGTCCAGAAAGGATTCCATAACGCCCGAGCAAAGAGAGCAAAGCAAAGAACAGAAATTAATAAGCGAACACGCGCACATAATCGTGTATATATATATATATACATATATATGCAGACATATGTGCATGTGAATGTGTGTGCGTGTGTGTGTGTGTGTATGTGCCCGCCTTTGAGTGCTCGCGGGGGATTAAATAAGAGAAGAAAGATGGAGAAATAAAAAACAAGTCAAAGCGTACACTCAATAGACATACACACACAAATAAATATATTCAAAGAGTGTGCATATGTATGGTTGGTTGTTGTTGTTGTTGTTGTTGTTGTTGTTGTGGTTATTGTTGTGTTTTATTGAGAGGGAAAAATAAATGCGACGTCTTCGACGCGTCATTCGTGATGTTCGTTAATTAAGCGATTGATTCAATTAAGTTGACAACACACAAGTCTCCCAATTATTTATAAAAATACACCATATACACATGCACACATACTATTATATTGACAACGTAACATATTTCTTTTGTGCATTGGTCAATTAGGCAAGTGCAATTATTATCCATCGCCAATAGCAAATGATAATAAATTTATTGAATAATGATAAAAAAAAAATGAAAAATAAAAAGAGAGCAAAAAAAAAATAAAAGAAAATAAACAATAAATGAGATAAAACATAAATATATAAATATTTTTATTTTTAATTGATCCATTCAATTGCATTGCATTGTAGAATTAAAATATATATGGATTTGTAATGTCCATTATGATAATAATTAAAGTTCGTATATAGCGATACGCCTATTGGAGAATAATTGACGTTGGGGATTTTGATGGGTAGAGAATGGTGGAATGATGGGAGAAAGGAAGATAAGAATTCACAACAAAAAGTTGAATAACGACGCATTTGGAATTTAAGCTGATGAGTAAGATGAACTGACATATATATACCATTGCAATGTTGTGTACAGTGAATGAGAAAAAGATGAAGATATAGTGGCAGTGGGTGGAAGAGATGTGAACACGAGTGCACCGTACACTCCAATATATTTATGTGTAGAAGATAAAAGTGAGAAGGAATATATAATGTATATATATATATATATATATAAATATGTGTATGGTGGTAGTGAGTAAGAAAGAAATAAAGGGATTGGTGAGAGCTAATGAACTCGAGTTTATGAAAGGAGAAAGAGAGAAAACGATGGATGAAGGTATGAAATGAAAGAAAAGATGTATATCCATGTACATATAGACGTGTCTGTGCCTGTATAGTACACGTCTCTTCATGTGTATACTACATTGGAGAGTTCAAGCGTCATTTTGAAATTGGAATAATAATGTTCTCTTTCATCCAACAACACATCGAACATATTACACACACACCAAAACGATGACTCAACGCATTTTCAATATTGTGGGAACGAAAAATCTTGTCTTTTAATATAATCTTTTTTCTTTTTTCCTCTTTTCTCCTGCGCATTTCTCACTCATCTTCCTCTGCTTCTTCGTCTTTATCTTCTTATTTTCTTTTTTTATTTTTTGTTTCTCTATTTCTCCTTCATCATCATTGATGTTCATTTCAATCGAGTCAATCATCCTCCTTCCTTTATCTATTTTTATTATATACATATATATATATATTTGTTTGAATTATTGTATCTGTCATTTATACATGTATATAAAGATACGTCGATTCGTATATTGGTGCGACCTGATATGGCGGTGGTTGGAGAGAAATAAAAGGAGATCAAAGAAACAGAGACGAAATAGAAATATATTCAAACACGTCTTGGGTTTTGTTAATATATCCCATATATATATAATTGTTTTATTCATAATTTTTTCTTTATTTTCCTCTGTTGTAAAATATATTAATTAGTGTCACAAATTTTATTAAATGCTCTATGTTATTTTTATTCATTGCTAATTTGTACATGAAGGGTGGACATATATAGAGAAAATGAATAAAAAAAAGTAAAATGAAAATACTTTACAGAGTATCGTCATCCTGCGGGTATTAGATTGAGCTTGATTACGAGTAATTATTCCACGTCTATGTATACATACATATATATATATATATATATATATATATACATCTATACATATTTATAACGAGAAGCATTCAATCGTTGCCCTCAATCTTCTATGGAGATAATTCCACTAACTACTTATACATATATAACCAATACATATTATATTCATCTTTATAACTATTAATTTTCTATTTTAATTATTTAGTAAAAATTAACAATTGGCATTTAAATATGCATTGAAAAACTAATTAGAATATAAACCATTTTTACTTGTCCATTCATTAAATGTCAAATGATAATATTTATTGAACAGTTAATTGTACAATATTGAAACGTTGTCATTTGTGTAAAGTAAAGAGACACAATTTCATCTATCACTGCAATTCATTATCATTTTTTATCGTTCATTTTGTTCTCCTATATTTTGCTTCTCGTCTTCTCGCTATATCCAGCTGTCCTGAGGCGACACGATAAATAACAGATGCCTTTTCCACGCCTCCGAAATACTGGTGATTAGCAATGAAATATCGATTTTCGTGTAGCCAAAGAAATTACAAGTGAATGGTGGTGAGTTAGGTGTAGGTGAGAGAGAGAGAGAGAGAGAGAGGGAAAGAAGGAGAAAAGAGAGATATTGCAGTATATACAGGGTGGGTTGTACACGTAGACGATCAAGTGCGGGTTGTCTTCCAATATATAGGAACACATTACTTTCGCCTGGGGTTTGTTGGAGAAAAAATAAAAAAAAAAAGAAGGAGATGACGGTGAAGACGAAGGTGAAGTTGCAAGACATGAAGGAACATGTAGAGAAAGATGAAATGAGAAATTGGTGAATTGTTCGCACCAAAGCTGGTGAGTTCATTTCTTTATTACTTTTTTTTTTTACTTTCTTCTTCTAACGTTGCTGCTGTTGTTGTTGCTGTTATGCGTCGTTGTCTGATGTTATAAAAAATATATATATATATAGAGATGAAGAAGAAGTGGAGAGTGAAAAGGAAGGAAGGCCACACACTTGCGTTTTTCGTCCCGGCAGTTTGACCCGCGCGGAACCGCAAAACCCATAATAACGTCGACAACGAACACTCGTGATAATTTAAAAAAAGGCTCCGCTCATTCGAAACAAACCCAAATGGCATTCCACTATATACATATATATTTATATGTTTATGCGTATGTATTTCGTTTTGTTTCTTTCTCTCTGACTTTAGCCATCAGTAGAATCTCATATTTGAAAGTGCAAAACGTTCTTGGAATGCATTCACCAAAATATGTATACATAAAATTCTCGCGTCATAAAGGGGGAAAGGAAAAGAGAGAAGAAAAAACTTGACAAAATGTTTTTACAATAGACAAAAGAATATAAATAAATTTTATTTCATTACTTTCAATCATTACAATAATAATAATAATTTTAATAAGTAAGAAGAATTTTTGGAATCCAAGTAAATGAATGAATATATGAAATCTTTCATTACAAATGAAATGAGAAAGGTGGAAATATTGTGAGGTTGTTGAAAAAGATAAAAAGTAAGAAATAACACAAAAAAAAAATCCTGTTGGATTGCACCAAAAGCTATTAGATAAGGTTTAAAATTAATTGTTCTCATTCCCCCCCCCCCCCCCATCTACACTAGGCTTATACGGAGTGAGTGAAGAAATAAACAAGACAAAGAATTAGAAGATGGAAAAAAAAAGAAAATGAAGAAATGAAGGTATTATAAAGGGGGTAAAGTTTCGAATGAGTTCTACACACTCGACACACATATTTTTGTGTAGCATATATGCGTGGAATGAAGAAGAAGAAGAAGAAGAAGAAGAAGAAGAGGAGGAAGGACGTATTGGGGGCCTTGCTGCATCACAGTGAGTGTGTGCGACAGAGTAGGAAAAAGAAAGAGAAATATATTGAAAGAAGAAATAAAGAAGAATGGAATATAAGAGGAAAAGAGAATAAGAGACGTGGTTTGTTACACATATACTCATATATGTACATATATATAATAATAATACACATATTTTTGTTTGGGCGTGTGTGTGTATATTGTATATATATATATATATGTACAAGTCTGGAGCCGAATGAGTTCTCCTTTCTTATTTTGGCCAACCCTGGCAGCCCTAAGGGCTCCAGACGGAACGCTTTTAAAATTTATTGACAATCATAAATTTCGAAAATAAAACCTTATATTCCGCGACCAGCACCAATGCACAGCACTCACCAATACAAAATAATTCTCTTGCTTTATATATATATGTATACGCACATGTACTATATATATAAATATATATACGTCTTTTCGCTTCACTCTTTTACTCTTTTTCGTTTTATATTTCTCATATTCTTCTCTTTATGGGAGTATGTTGAGAAACATTGAGTTAGTTGGGTCGCGGTAGAATTTTTCAATTCTTATTATTTATTTATGGGATTTATGTTTATATTGTTTAAATATTCATTTATTTATTTGCACAATTTAGTTGTATATAAATGTATTTAAATTATGAAAATGTTTATTTTATTGTATGTCAAGAGAGAGAGAGAGAGAGTGAAATAAAGTTAAAACGAAAAATGTTCAGGTTACAGATATGTTACCTCTGATTGAATATATATAGACTATTTTGTCGTGGTTAAATCAAGACGAATATGATTGTGGTTTATGTATATTTATATGTGTATATACAGTCACGTGAAATTCGTGCTTTTGATCATCTTGATCATTTTCATCCATACGATTCTTTTCTCAATCTTTCTTCCTATCTTTATTTTCTATACTTGTTTTCCATCTCTCTCATTTCATCCTTTTTCGCTCATGAAATTCTCAAAGTGTCGGGTTACTCGTTGCGCCTTGCGGTCGACCGATGATCCCTGATGCGAAATTCAAACCGTCTCTAAGATCACATCAAAACATATCAGCATGCAAGTTGATCAAAGTAATCACCTCATTAATCACACACTACTTCAATTTACTCCCAATGCAAATGAAAAAAAAAAATAAATAAATAAATAACATATATAATTTTTAAATACTTGAATAATATACATGATATGTATTACATATTTATTTTTTTTTGTAAATTCATAATTATAAAATATATGATATACTGAAATGTTTAGTAGCAATTTTTTTGTTTGTTTATGCATTGACATGCGGCAATTGAATAAGTGGTGATTGTCGAAGAGTTAATTTATTATATACTGTCTTTTTAATTGGTTATGTATAAATTGTGAATATTTTAGAAGATTGTCGGTGGCTTTTAGTTCAAGAGGTGAAGGTGAAAATAGTCGAGGAAACCTATCAAGAAGTAAAATAAAATTTTGATGCAGTGTTAATGCACACAAGGACAATGTAAAAAAAATCATTTGATGATTGAATGAAAGTTGGCCATGGAATTTTTTTGACTATTTAGTTCTAGTCAATGTTTTTTTGTTTTTTT
Source organism: Galerucella tenella (assembly GCA_910591685.1). Lineage (NCBI taxonomy): Eukaryota > Metazoa > Arthropoda > Insecta > Coleoptera > Chrysomelidae > Galerucella > Galerucella tenella. Next base: position 18,800 of record CAJUYH010001123.1, read on the forward strand.
TTTATTTAGATTTTGAGAACGATTGGGCTCAAACCCGTGATATAACAACTGAAAATCACTTGACAAGAATAAATTTCAATGTTTTTAGTAGCGATACATCTGCATTGGCGACACATTCGAACTTGTTAGAAGTGTTTTGTGCACAATTTTATATTAAAATTGACTGGAAGTGGCAGTAGAAAAAATTATTGGTCAATGTTTGCCGAAGAACTCAATGATTTATTCCATTGTTGAGGTTTCTATTGACATTTTGTCCAAATTTCATTCAGTTATTCGCATGGGCTTGGATTTCTCCAGTCACCTTTCACTTCATTTGGACTTTACAATAACTTATCTTTTTTTTATTTACTATTCTATTAAATACAGCCGTAACGTTCCTGCACTTTTATTTCACTCCAAAGTATATATCATATTCAATTACATTTTATTTTGCTCTTATATTGTTCATACTGATGAAATAATTCATCGAGTCAGTCATACACTCACACTCAATTACACACGAAAAAAAAAAACCAAATAACAAAAAAATAAACAAAAATTCTACAAATACTATTGACAATACAATTTTATTGATGACAATCTCATGTTCATAATCGACAAAAAAAAAAAGAAAAAAAAGAAAAAGAAATGATAATAAATAAATATTTTCAAATATTTGCAGTAAGTAAATTGTGATGACAACAATTGATCGAGTGTTCATTTCATGTTTATCGTCAATATTGTTCGATTGTATTTTCAGGTGTCACTATTTATTGAACATACTCATAAGAATTGTATGCATTTTGCCAATGCAAAATATGTACGAATACATATGCATGTGGTGCATTTCTAATTCTATTATTCACCATCAGTGAAAGGCTTTAAAAGGAGAACAAAAATTATAATATTTACATTTATATTATTAAATAAAAATAGGGAGTTCGTGAAATTGTTTCGTGTTTGAATTATTAAAGTCCACCGTCGTCGTCATTTTCTCATCCAATATCTACATATATATATATATGTATATGTATATATATATATACATATGTAGATATATTGAATCAATCGATTTACAAAACGTAATCGAATTCTACAAACGTATACCTGTACATACAAATATAAATATGTATACACAATGTAAAGATATATACATATACATATATATAACATAATTCTTATTCATTGCAACATATACCTATACGTTGAATATAACTCAGTGAAAATATACAAATAAATGCAAGCAATTGGACATGAATAAAACCATAAATACAATTTAATGTCGTCTGTATCATAAACGAATATTGAAGAATTATTAAGTCATCCCTCTGATATACAATATATAAAATTATTATCGGACAATTGTGTTTCAACTGCGCTCGCTCTATACCCAAGATCATTGAACTCTCCCACGAATCTTTCTCAGTCAATTCCTCATTCAATCATTTATATATATATATATATATATGTATATTATTGATTATTTTTGCTTAAATATTGCCACATTATTTATTTTTGTTTCAACGAATTTTTATTTTTTTCTAAAATATATAAAATGTTGGAGTTGATGGGCTCTCTGTTTACGGTCATATAAAAAATTATTATTATTATTATTATTATTATTATTGTTATTTGATTCTTAAGTGAATCGTAGATAGATTAAAATGAGTTTGTATGATAGATTTTTTTTTTCCCAATATATCTCTGATATACTTTCAGTTGTTTTAATATTCACATGAGTTACAGGACGGTTAGCTATATTTTCTAATGTATACTCACGACTATTGCAAATATAATTATATATATATATATATATATAGATATATGTGGGTGTAGCCTACGAATTTTAGTCAGTGTTGTATTTATTTATTCCTACTGAGAAATTGAAGACGGCGGTGGGTCCAAATCCACAATGCTAAATTCAATCTCCGAAAAACAACGAAAAAGAAAAAAAAAATAAAAGTAAAAAGGAAAAAGAAATCCAAGATAAATGAATAAAAAATAAAAATAAATTGTTCGAATTGACCCAACATAATCACAATATATATATACATGGAGTCAAATCACATTTTAAATTAAATCAAGACCACATTCATTGAAAATATATAATGAATTTTTGTCGTTCCCACTCACATTATTTTATTCTCAAATGTACTAATATAAATTATAAACATATACCCATATAGATGTAAATATTAAGTTACTTGGTGGTCTTTTCACTCTCTCCCTCTTCCCTCGATCCTACTATTTATTTCTATTCAATTTTTATTTCACTTTCCTGTCTTTTATATTTCTCTTTTTCTTCTTTCACCCCCCCCCCCCCCCCCCTCGTTTCCTTTATTTTTTGTGTCCTTCTCCTGCATCAGTAAAAATAGCGCGCATTAGACATTGAAGCAGCGTCTAATTGACCACGATCCCACCGAAGATCGTTGTGGGCAGTATAACCGATCATTCTCCATCTCTTTCCCTCTCTTTCTCTCCTTCTCTATTCGTCCTACCGCATCATTCTCGTTTAATTCAACAGCTCATGTCCTATCTCTCTCAATATATATACATATATATATATATATGCGTTACTATACCCATACACAAACACATAGTCGCTTTGTCGCCGGTGCGTCCGGGTGATTTTTGAAATTTCAAATCCGTATTTGCGTTGCAGATGTATAGGGGGACACTCTGTATACCAAAGCACAACATCACACAGCGTCCATATAAAGAAAGATCGCGAGAGGGCGCAAGAGACTAAAGTGCAACAGAGCAAGCGATATATATATACATAAAAGAAGAGGTTAAAGAGAAAGAAGAAGAGGAGGAATATATAAAAGCCAACTTGCACACTGTGTAAGAGTGAGAGAGTTTAACAGAGGATGGAGCCAATGTCACGGCCGCGGAGTATAATGTTTTCTCTCAATTAAGCCTTAATTAAGTTAAAATTAACATCGTGGATTTATTCTCTTTCTCACTCTCTCTTTATCTATCTATCTCTCTTGGCGTGCAATTCCCTCCCTTGTCTTCCTCGCGAACGATTTTTTTCTTTTCTCTGGCCATTCGCATTTGCGTCTCTGTTCCACTCATTCAATCATTTGGTATACTACCACCTCAAGCGTACTCTCCTCTTTGCTTCCTTATTCTTCGTATATATATATATATATATATATGTATATATGTATAGGTTGTTGGTCGTGGCCGCGACAACTGAGTATAGAGCGCGAATAAGTGCAAACGCGCGCGCGCGCCCCTTTCGCGACTGTGTACCTGTATGAACACGTATGGCACTGCCATTTTTCTCTTTTGTATTTGTGCTTTCATCTTTCTTTTATGCTCACATCAACTGTACATATAGTTCCATCTCTGTTTTGCCACAACTCTCTTGCCATTCTTACCCTGTTACCTGTACCTATATTCTGGCTTTGGGTGGCCTTACCAGTCGCAAATGCTCACGTACAGCCAATACTAAAATCCCACATAATTCCATTTAATCAATTTACATACTATTTTATTTATAAACAATTAAATATTTTATATCCTTATAGAAATGAAATGCAAGCAGGGAGAATGATAAAAAACAAAATAAAAAAATAATATAACAAATGGATAAAATAAAATATCACTATTAATATTAATATCATATTCAATATATGTACCTATATATAATTTATATTTATATGTAAATATTTTTTGCTTATTCATTCTGTACACATGGCAATTAATAATAAGTTAATTAAAATTTTAAATTAATAAATGAAATATAATTTATAGTACCATACCATATATCAATACAAATAATATTCATACATTTATTTATTTATTTATATATTTATTAATGTTTTGATAATGATCAGATGCAGCAGTTGAATGTGATAATCCAAATATATGTGGTAAATAATTAAAATTAAAAATTATATATATATATATATATATATCAATATATCAGCGCAAGTATATCAACGCGCACCTGTACAATAAATGTATGTATACAGAGTTGTTTAAATTTGCAGGTGTGGAATGAAGAGAAAAAAAAAGAATAATAAATAAAAAAAATATATTTAATGTATATATATATATATATATATATATTAAAAGTGCAATAAAATGTAATGACTTTTGGGTAAGAATGTACAATGAAAGAGTTGGTGGCTAGCTACCACCGTGGAGGTGTCCTCCACCACCACCATCAATGCGCGACGACAACATATACATGCGCGACTTAAAGAGAATGAGAAAGAGCGCGATGAAGGGAGGGAACGAATGGGGTATTATACTGGGAATCGAAAGCCTTCAGATAAACCAGCCTTCATTAGGGCGAGGATGATCAGACAACGCGATGTGAGCCCCCACAACCCGCGATGTAGTGTCCGTTTTCGTTACATACCTACACACACACACACACATGCATACATACATATATGGAAATTGTCAGTGTATATTATATATGTAGGTATATATACATGTGTATAGATTCAACACTTGGCTGCTGGTGTTACTGATGCCTAGTCATTTATATAGAAAAAGGTAGAGGCGTAATTATACATTCAACAAAATGAAAAAATAAAAATTTACGTTTTTTTATTTTCTTATAGTCTTTTTTTTTTTTTCTTTTTTCGACAAATGAAATAAAAATAGGGATTCATTTGTTTTATTGTGAATGAACTGTGATATGATATGAAAAATAATATATGAATGTTGTTGAAAAAAGAACAATTGTAGTTTTTACTTATGGAGAAAATTTTTTTACTTTTATTTATTACTTTTACGTGAATATATATATATTTTAATTTTTGCAGGTAAATTGGACTGGTACAATTTGCATTGCCGTTGCATTACTGCAGTTTTAATCGCACACAAGTGAAAAAAAAGAAAAAAATGGAATTATAATAATCAATTTAACTATTAAAAGATGCGATGATAAAATTATTACCATTCCCGATTACGTGATTAATTCAATTAATTAAAAATATCAATAATATAAACAATAATTCACAATCATTTCCACCACTCTCTCAAACACACAATAATAAAAATATGACAATTAAATACTGTACTTTATAATACAAATTAATAAAATAAAAAAAAACAATTTTCCCACACTTCTCCAAATGGATCTAAAGAACAATATGAGAAATAACAAACTCAAAATAAACACAAAACTCCAACTAAATTACCAATTATTCAACTACCATATGTACACATACATAAACATAAATAGGTAACAAGTCTTAACATGAAAATAAAAATTATTGCTTTCAATGGACGATTACTCGGTTGACTCATTTCTTAAAGTTAATTTCCTGTAAAATATGTACATTTATCTATCGTGTGCCACATATATATATATATATATCTATACATACACATCTAACCGCATGTATATGAACAAAATAGGGGACAATTTTTTATATATACAAAACCATCGCAGTGGTAATTCTATTGTGTTTACGGACTATTAAGTTTTCTGGTAATGGTGAACTTCCGGTTAACGATAGTATTTTGCCTTGCTTAACGCAAACATCACACACAGATATATATATATATATATATATATAATATCATAGACATTACGCGTAACGTAAAGACGAAGGAATTGAACTCTTCGAAATGCAGGAAAGGGTGCGCCCAATGCATAAACGCAAACATTTATATATATATTGCGTCTTGAAAAAAAAATAAAAAATAAAAAGAGATTGAGGCGAGGCGCTAGCTATATATTACTCTTCCAACTAACACCTATACCACTTTACTGTATAAATTTTTTATACATTGACCTCGATAATGTCCCATTAAAACGCACAGTACAATATATACATCATGATCCTATAATACACGTACAAACGCGTACGTTCCTGTTCAAGTGACGACCCCCATTGCAATTTTTATAATATATATACACTCACAAGTAACTCTACCGTGTCCACTATATATATCTTACCTATACTATAATATTCGCGCTTCCTTTCTCACAGTATTGCCCTTTATTATATTTATTTCCGTCAATTAAAAGCCCAAAACAGATAGTTTAATTACACCATGCATACACCAACGAAATCAATGCAATTAAATAGATGTATACATTAATAAGAAAAAAAAATTATACAGATAAATAATTCGTGCAATTTGCGTGAACAGTGAATTTCATAATGTACAAATTAAATCATATATATACATATATATTAATTGAATAGATGATAATGAAAAATAATTAATTATATAATTCTTATTGCAATAAAGCTCATGATTATATATGTCTGTATATTTATTTGAATGAGGACAAACGCGTGCGCGCTTTTGACGATATCGTGGCTGTGCGAGAGAGCCAAAGAGTGTCAAAGTATAGAGGCTTTGATTCACATACGCATACACACACACACACACACACACGCTCTCATATATATATATACTTGAAATATAATATGTATATGTGATATGATTTTTAGCGTACACTTATTGCCATGTTTACCTTCTCACTCTCTCTGTTTTTTTTTTTATTCTCTTTCATTTTCATTTCATCTATTTGAGAAATAAAGAATGAGAATAACATCAGAGAGGCGATCGCGCGCACCGCCACAGCCGTCTGTGAGCGATCGTGTTTATACTCGCATGAGGTTGGTTGGACTTTGCTCCGCCTATTAAACCGCCCACGCATTACGATTGGCCGCGCACGTTTTTACCCGCCTTGAAAAGACTCATTTGTTTATTAATGTTGTAATCACCCGCGTGATCCGCTTTTGTCGTATCTTCTCAACTCTTTCGCATGTATATATATATATATATATATATATATATATATACACACATGCACATTTATACAAGTGGAACCTGCAGGTATATAACTTCCATCACAGACGTTAATATATATTCGCATACATATACGAACCTTACACATTTCTCAGTGTATCTCATTCGATCTTCTATTTTCTTTATCGTTGTCTTTTCTTTTACTTCTCCTTCTTCTTCATTTTCTTATTCGTCTTCTTCTACTTCTTCGCGCGGTCGGACAAGGAATGCGACCATCAGCCCTCTTTCGCTTTGCGTCGTGCTTCTTACAATTCATATACATACAGACACACTATTCTCGTGATGGTATATGGCCTTCCAAGCATTTCTCCATCTCTTTTCTACCATTTACAACAAAAAGAAAAAATAAATATATATATATATATATATATATATACCACAGAAAAATATGCATGTCTACTTTTTTTTTCGTTTCAACATTTTATTTTTATTCATTTATATATCATACTATCATCGCATCCTGTCTTCTTTTAAATTGCGATAAAGTTTTAATTTTATTTGACGCTGTCCGTTAGTGTCAATGGCCATCAACGATGAATATATATATATATATATATATATAATCGTCTTTTGCGATTTTAATGATTGCATGGTTGAAGATAATTGTATAGATCTGTTTAAATGTACGTGTGTATATATAGATATCGAAACTATTTATATTTATATTGGCATGTGTAGACATGCAGTGGTCGTGATATGGTTCCGCGGGCGGTAAAAGGGCAATGACTGCCAGCGCCGCAGTTGTGGGTGCACACTGTATATATGTATATGTATATATGATTTATCGGTGAGTTGTACGAAGGTGAAATGTACAAACTACTATTTCTCGTAGGAGACACTGCCGCCGGCTCGTAAATATACTATTTGTCGAAAGCCAATCCATATATGTTCAATAAATTTACCTATATTTCCAAAGTAAACATAACGCACTGTGTTCGTAAATAAATAGCCTTTGAATATTCTATTTGTTTATTGATATAGTGGCCATATATATATATATATATGTATATATGGGTGGGTGTTATTTAGTTGGTAGAGAGTTGCACAAGTGTTGATGATGAAAAAAAAAATATATTTTTTTATATGTTGTGGATAAAGAAAATTTTGTTGTTGAAATATTTCAGTGGATTGCGACGAATTTTTCTCTGGTATTTTTATTGTGATGATAAAAATGGAGTTGAAAATTTGTATTGAGTTGTTGATATATTCGTAGCAAATATGATTGTGCAGTGAGAATTGAAAGAGTAGGACAATGATAATGATGAAAATAATGAAGAAAAAAAACGACAAAATAAAAATGTATAAATAAACTGTGCATTTGGTATTTTGCTTTAGATGGAATGAAAGAATTGCGTCGGTGCATTTGAATAGGCAATATATGAAATAATATTGTTTAGAAAGCAAACGTATTTATTTAATAAACCATATTAATTGTTAACTAGGTAATATAACAATCATCATTGAAAGACAAGTTATTTATTCAAAACTAATTGATAAAAAAAATAATTAAACGGATATTTTTAGAAACAGAAAAAATATTTTCAGTGAAATTTGAAACATTTTTAGTTATTGTCATTAATAAATAATAGTGTTGATTGATTTTTATGAGAAGACGTTGGTGATTTGTGGGATAATATAGACGTGTGCGAATATTAATTTGTTCATTTCATCATTTCTTTAAAACAGCTGAAGCATTTGATCAAATCATTCATTTTTTTTTAGGAAAATTACACTACACAGTAGTTATTTCAACATCTTCAGTAATTTAATCAATTAACAACGGATTTGATCAAATTACACATTTCGTTATTTCACTGGGACACAAAAAAAAAAAGATATAAATTTTTATATAAATACATCAATGAAATTTTGTTTCCTCTTCCACCTCGCCCATTAGCTAAATATAAAAATTATTTATTTATAGACTCGTGAGCGCTCGCACATGATGGCAATAATTATATATATCTACATATATATATATATATGTATATATACATACAGTATAGTTAGACAAATACACAATGACATTTTGTTTGTTTGTACATTGTCGTGTCGTTATGTCAATCAAGTCGTTGACGCCACCATCACAATTTTCAAATAAACAATTTACATATATATATATTTTTATTATTTTTTTTTTTTTCCATTTCAACTATTTTAAAGCACGTAATATTAAATTAAAAATTATAATATGAATCGTTTATGCATTGAAATATGAAAAATAAAAATAATAATAATAAGACGTGTATCAAAAGAGATATCGACCAAAATTTGATGGAAATTCTCCTCGTCATCGCAACAATATATACATTATATGTATATGTGTACACCTACCTGTATGAGTAGTGTCCCAAATGTTGAATTCCACAATGAAGGCGTGGCGTGCATATATATATATATATATATATGTATATATCACATATTGCCCGCGCCTCATGGCTTCGTTGTTATTCCAAAATGACGAATCATAAATGTATAATACGTTTTGCCGCTTCTATCTACGTCCTCATGCTCTTCACGTTCCTCCACACACACACACACACATACACACACACACACATATATATATATATATATATATTCCGTTTTTTTTTAATATATATCTACCCGCGACAAGGAATCATATACACATATATTTTTATTTCAAAAATAATTTAATAAAAAGAAAAAATAAAAAAGAAATAGAAAAATGAAAATTTGTGAAATATGACTTATGTATTTTATTTTCGTCTTAAAGACGATTAATATAATTCTTTTGAAGTTTTTAAATAAAGGAGCCACCTTTATATATAGCTATATATATATATAACTGTAACATAAAATGCTGTCAACAAATACATCCATTTTTCTTCTATATATGTGTAATATACAAAAGGGAATGTGCAGGTCGAAACGTGAAATTGGGGTAAATTGGTGTCGCGTAACCGCAACCCACACTGTACAATGGCATTAAGCAACTATCTAATACATATATATATATATATATATATATATATATATATAGACATGTGTGTGCGTGTGTGTGTGTATAGTTATTTTACAGAAGCAGAACATATTAAGAACGTATTATTGGCGACATCGGAAAGCCCATGATGACGGAATGGATATTGGGGTTGCCAAGCATGAAAATTTTGATTTTCTACCTTTCCAACCCTCTTTTATACATATATACATATACATTTTTTTTGCTTTGAGTCTCTCCCCTATATGTGTTGGTCCTTTCTACACATTTTCGGAAACTATCACAATGTGTCGTGGATATTTTGGGGTCACGATATATATAACACTTGCTGTTGACTTCTCTTATATATATTTTTTTTTTGTCTGTGATTTTGTAATACGCCTTTGTGTAAACAGTCTGTTTATATAATAGTTTTTTCTTTCTTCTTTTTTTTTTTATTTATACCTGGCGAACAGAGCAATGACGAATATAATCCATCAATTCATCATATCATTCAATCTTATCTATTACTATGAGAACAAAAAAATATAAAAAATCATGTCAATAATAGTCGCCTATTAAATTAATTTCACAATTTTTTCTCAAATTTATTCAATGTAAATATTATTGACATTAGAAGTGAATATTAATATTGAATATTTATCTATTATTTTTTATTTGTGCGTGTAACTTTAAAAAGTCCACCAAGAAACGTTTCAAAGATTAAAAGAAAAGATGAAATAAGAGAAAAAAGTGTAAAGAAGTGAAAAAAAAAAAAATATATATATATATTAAACCTCGACTATACAAAGCAATGACTTGGTTGATCTTGTCGAAAGATTGGAATTCGAATTTAAATTGGCGAAGAAGTGCCAAGTCATCTCTTTGGTGTCCCATATTGTATTCATCTTAACCGAGTAAAAATATTCCATCCATCTATATTACAACTATACATATATATATATATATATATATATTTCTCATCTGTCTCTCTCGCTCTTTCTCCATTTTTTCTGACTTTTACTTCGCATACTATTGTATGTGAAGAAGAAAACTTGCAGCCTATCCAATTTCAGTGAATAGGGACATGAAAACAATGCCAACAGTGCAATCCTTACTTATAAACTTGTTTGTGCCTGCGCTTGCCTGTTTATGTTTGCTCGTTTGCAGTCAGGTCTCTGGTCTTGGATGCTTCATTGGAAAAGACGTCGTTGTATGTAATAATAACGACGCCATAATGCAATCTTTGGCGAATAGATATATAGGGTGTGAAAAGCCATATGTTTAAAAGAATATATATGGTTTACGTATAACGACTGTGAGTTATAACGGACAGAAAGTAAATGAATGTAAGGAAGAAATGAAAATAAAATTACTCGAGTGTTTTCTACAGGCTTTACTGAGAATTTACACCATCTAATTACGAATAGAGGATGTATGTATCGATGTATATGGACGAAGGCAACGATAACACAAATAAAAATGGCCATATATTCTTGAAATTATTATCATTAGTTTCATGGGTAATTTAGATCTACAAAGATATTTGTAATAGATATTTTGTAGATGTTTTGATAATTATATAAATGTTTATTGGATGGTGTTTTAATTAATAATGATATGGCGTTTTATAAATGTCAATCACTTTTTGTTTAGTATTTAATTTTCGAATTTGAAAAAATATCACTTGCAATAATTGTTTTTAATTTTAACAGAAATAATATATTATTTCGTCATTCTTTTTTTCTTTTTTGGTATTAGGAAACAGGTAAATAATAATAAATAAGTAACTTTTTTTGTTGCAGGTGCGGTAGATTATTGTATATAAATATATGGAACTAAACATATGAAGAAAAAACATTTTCATCAGATATAATAGAAATATATAGACGTATTTTATCTTCCTCTTTGTATTCAGGATTATTCAGCACAATTTCGTTTTGATTCTCATAGATATGTGAAAAAAAAAATAAATAAATATAAATATATATACCGATGGTCGTAACAAATTAAAAAAAAATTCTACATCGAATAAAAATAAAAATAAAATTATATAAAAATGAAAAAAGAACAATCTGAATTTTAATAAAAATTAAAATGGCAAACACCCTTTTTTTCGTTCCATATCAATACCCCCTCACGTACACACACATATGTATAAATATATATAGAGCCAAAAATGCAAATTAGCCAATAAATCAGTGTAAGATACAATTTATATATGTGTCAAGCTGCATTTTCACACAAACACACACACACACACACATTCATTGACAGCTGTGATACAGCAATAGCACACTCTCGATTACATTCATGCGTAAAAAAAGAAATAATAAATAAAATGGCGACAGCGCACTACTAAAAGAGGTGACACAAATGAAAAACTTGTATACATATACAGGTATAAATACCAGAAATGAAAAATAAAAAATGAAGAAAAAAAAAATACGAAGAAGAAGAAGAAGAAGAAAAAGAAGAACTAAAAAAATAGAGTTGAATAAAGCGAGTGTAAATGGAAAGTGACTCTCTCGACTATATAATAAAGCACAGGGATGGCAATAGCACAGAGGGTAAATGAAGGGACACACATATATATATAAATATATACAGCTATGTAGTTTTATTTTTATGAAACGGGCAATCAATGACGCGCGGGATTAAAAGGCCAATGGATAGAGATAGATCAACGATTCGCGGTACCCTGCACGCGGTATAACATCCAATCGTATATCTGGTTCAAGGAACCCGGGGGCCCATTTCAACTATATATATATATATGTGTGTATGTGTGTGTGTGTGTTGGCTGATGTGACTGCTGCTGTTGCATTTGCTGTGTGTTGCTGTTGCTGCTGTTGGGCGAGAGAGAACTAATTTGCAATGCAAATGAATGAAGTGAGAAGAGAACCCAAAGCACAAGCATATACGTGTTCTATCCTGTTTCACCATTATAAAATCGTATATTTCGCTCTTTCTCACTTAATGCAACCCCACAAAGCCTACACCACTACTACTATTGCTGTTGCTGCTGCTGTTGGTGATGTTGTTGGTCGCGTCTTTGCTCATCCCTCGTCTCTATTCCCTTGCCCCCTTGGTCGTTTCAAACGATAGGACACACATGCGCGACGTTCGATTATTTAGATATGCAGATGATTCACGTGAATATATTTTTCGCTTTTCACTCTCGTGTCTCTTTCTCTGTCTTTTTATCTCTTTTGGCTTTGCCCGTTGCTCTTTTCGGGTTTAAGTTACATATATATATATATATATGTGTGCATGTGCGTGTGTGTGCGCGTGCAAAGAACGAGATAGGGGTTGGTGGGTTTATTGTTAAATGGAAATTTGCATGTCTACACACACGAATTTCCTGTTGATGTTCATTTCTTCTCTTTTCTTTTTTTCTTTTTTCTATTTTTGGCCGCACTCGATCTCTGTCTCTTGTGTTTCTTTTTATGAAAATTTTTCTGGGGGTGTATTTTAAAGGGGTGGAGTATTGTAAGGATGAAAAGATGTCATTGGCACATGAGGACAGTTTATATATATACATATATATAATAAAATAGACAGATTTTTTTTTTCCTTTATATAAATAAAAGTGACAATAGGGTAAGTTGTAAAGGAGAGGGGGAGAGAGAGTGAGAGAAAGCCAGTTGGATTTTTGCGATTTATTGACGTATATGTATATTGACATTGAGATTAATTTACATATGAATTTTGAATCATTTATATTTATATATAATGCATTTGACAATTTTTATATATTCAATGAAGCGGAATATAAAAATCATTTTATAATTGACGTTTATTGTTAATCAATTATTTTTTACTCCATTCATAATAAAATTGCGTGAGATATTTCTCTCTATCTCTCCTCCTCTCTTTACTATTTTCAAATGATATTTATAAATAAATTTATTTCATTTTTGCATAATGTGTATAATTATACAGCTAAAGGGGTCTTGATCTATATAGAAGCAGACTCTGACAAACAAATATCACTTATATCCGTCAACTACCCTACACTTCGACATATATATATGTATATATTTTTATGTATATATATATATATATATGTATGATCTACGCACGCGCCCGTCCGTCTCACAAATGATTTTCTATGATTTATCATCTTGGACTGCTGCCACCGCGCGACGCGTTCATGCCTGTTCGGGGCAACTTTTACGAGTCTCGTTTGCATATCGAATACGTGCGACAAAGACTATATATACATTGCTACATATATATTGGCCATTTATATAATATATACATATATATATATATAGTTTATATACATAGTATAATAATACATATTGAATAAAAGGTCGAGGTTATAAAAAATAAAGTGGGAATAAGTGCGCAGAGTCACCGGAAAATGCTCTTTCAAAAGCTCCAAATAAACTGCTATATATTTTATTTTATTATTTCATTTTTTTTTTCTCACCATCTACTCATTCATCCATTTATTTATTCACCAATGTATTTTTATTCGACACCGACTGTTCAATAATTATTCACTCAAAGAGCAAATATAAAAAATTTTATTTTTTCCGTTTCCGCTTTTTTTTTGTTTTTTGTTTTTTCGTTTTTTTTTCCTTTTTCATCCACTTTTTTTATTTATTGTTGCCTCTTTTTCATCGAACATAAGGTTGATTATCACCCAATGTCTCCGGCTTCCTCTCATATATATATGTACACTTTCTCATTCTCTACAATCTCTCTCCCTCTTACTCGCTCTGTTCCCCTGTTTCACCTTCTGCCTCTTCACGAATTAATTAGGACGACCTCGTTAGCCCCCACCATGAAGTTATCTCTACCATCGTGAATTCCGTAGATTTTCGGCGCTCCTCATTTCGTTGAGAAAATTTATTTATTTATTCCCCCTCACCCGCAATTCCCGATCACTTCTCTCTCATTCATTCTACGTCTTTCCTTTCTACATATATATATATATATGTACATAAGATCGAAAACCAAAAACCCGCTCTGATTGCCGCACGCTGTGAGGCCAATAAAAACTAATTAATCGACTGCGCGTTGTTGGTAAAACGAGAGACATGTATATTTATATATATATATATACTGTACACTGTTGAAGTACTACGACTTTTTCTTTTTTTTTCTCTCTTTTCGCCATCGTATAACGTCTTCGTTGTCAGGGAGACACTAATAAAGTGTACAGTATAAGATGAAAAGGAGAGAGAAAGAGAAATGAAAAGAAGAACAAAAAAAAAAAGAAATACGAAAAACGAACGTGTTTAAGCGTGTGAATATATATAAGAATACGAGAGACACACTGCGGGCATGTTCACGGCAATTGAAATAAAGAGAGAGGGAGAGAGGGAGAGGAAGAGAGAGAGAGAGAAGAGGACAATGAGAGGAATGAAAAGAATGAAATAGTGATGATGATGATGATGATGATGGTGGTGGTGGTGGTGTGGAGTAGTAGTAGTTGTAATAGCGGTAGTAGGACGAGGTGTGTGTTTATAACGACAGGCACATATTAAAGAGACAAAGGATAGTACATAAATGAAAATGAAGAGAAAAAAAAAACAAAATTAAATAAAAAAAACGTTTTCGCAGAATTTCTACAACTCCTCCGGTCAGTATTTTATCTCTATTTCTATATATATACATATATATATATAAATATATATATTTATTTCTTCTGTTTATTTGTGACGTTCTGTGTATGTAATTGAATCTGAAAGATGAGTAATACAAAAAGAAGCAGAAGAAAAAAATATAAAAAAAAAAACAAAAACAAAAGGAGGAAATGAAAATGAAAGTGTTTTATTGTTTCATTTAAGTGAATACAATTTATTTTATATTTTTTTGTCATGAAATGATATCAAATTGTATGAATTGGTAAAAATACATGTGAAGTTACATACATATATACATGTATATATATATATGTATACAAATTGTGAAATTGGCGCGTGTCAATCAATTGAAATGCGCGCCATATCGACATCGAGTCGAATACCGTGCGCGAGAAATTCTTAAATGGTCTCTCTCAAAGGAATGTTCATATATATATATATATATAAGTATGTAAATACACATAGAAATATGCGTAGAAACTTGCTATCCTTTATTGTCCTACATCGTCGCACTATCGCGAACCGTCAAGTAGAATGAACGCATTCAAACACACACAAAGTATATTTATCACATGACTACACACACATATTCATATATACTATATGTATACTTTTTGTACGACACGTGACACGTGTTAATTGTGCCATTGACTTCAACTATCGCAATAGCGCATAACAAATATAAATGAAGAAATAAAGAAAATTAATTTTTCAATTATATCAAAATTAATTGAACGAATTTAAATGAATTAATTGATATGATAATGAGTTAATGGCTGATAATATATACATACTTTACTGACATATATATACGTATATATATCCACCGATCGTTATGTCAACTCTAGGCCGCGCATATTTCATTTACTCTCTATATATATATATATATATATATATATATAATATATACCACGCTGAGATTCCCCCCCAGAGCCATTCATTCATTGGTGAAATGAAGAAACATGAGCAGTACGGAAACGCACTGCTGCCAACGTCACACACATATATACACAATATTTCTGCCTTTCTCTCTCTCTCCGTTCTCACACCTATATTTAAATCGCGCCGAGTAACACATACACATCTAAAAAAAAAAAGAAAAAAGAAAGAAAGAAAAATACAGGAAGAGGATGAAGAAGACAGCAGCCATGATGACGATATGATGTAGACATGATGCTTTTATATATGTGTGTATACATGAGTGAAATATATTAATAGGTCAAATGCGTTACCAATAGAGTTGTACTTCCTTCATCTTTTTCATTTTGTTATTATTATTATTATTATTATTAATTTTTATTTCACCACTGCTTCCATCACATTTTGTGTATATATCAGTGTTTTTAAACGTGAATAAGAAAAAGAGATTAATGAAAGAAGAGAAAAAAACCGAATCGAAAAAAAGGGAAAATAATAAAATAAATAAATGAGGGGTGACAGATGAAAGGACAGGCTTGAACAGGCGCGCGCGCGCGCGCGCACATTTGCGTGTGTTGTGTGTTGAAAGCGAACGCGTACAAAGTATCACTAATCGTGTCCCATTCAATTGTCTCATGACGATGATTGTGTTTGTTAACCCGCTTTGTTGCGATGTTTGTCGCGTTACAGGCCCAGTTCAATAGTGAAAGCTTTATATTTCTCTCACTCAATATACAATATATATGTATATATAAATATATATAACGTGAGTTTCCCAATGGCTAATTACGTTCAAGTAATATCAGAAGAAAATTAACGAATCTCGTACACAAACATTTAAATACATGCAACTTTCATCAATGCATTTGTATATATAAATATATAGGTATTAAGTGTTTGATTGTTCATTTAATGGCAGTAAATTCTAATCCTTTATTGACAATACAGCCCATTTTTACTTTAACAATATCTGACTTGAGATTAAACCATTAACAATCAAGAATTATTCACGAGTTTCTTCCTATTTATTGCTATTATTTATTTATTTATTTATTTTTTTTAATCAATTTATAATTAATATGCACAAATAGATATGTAATTGATTGATAGCAGCTTTCTATATACAAAATAAACAAAAAAAATAGCGGCAAAGTATAAATGAACCTATTATTAAATGATGCAAAAAACAAGTTTATTCACGTTGCATACAAGTTTATATATTTTATATATATACATATATTTATATGTTTTATTGAGTGATAGACGAAAGGATAAAGAAATAGAACGCGAGTTGTGTTTGAAGCATCTTTCAACCATCTTCAATGCCATCACAACTATATATATATATATATATTATATATTGCAAATGTTGACGTGCATTTATATTAAAAAACGCAGAGTATAGCAAATGCGATCTTCATCATTTTATTTTACTTCTCCAATTGACAACATATTTTTATAGATATATTTATTTATATGATCGTATGTATGGATGATTAAAATACCAATTGGCGGAAATTACGCGCGGCACATTCTCCATTTCACGCGTGCGATTGACAGCAAGTGAGAGAGAAAGAGATTAAGTAAAAAAATTGTTGTCCGTGATCGGCGACAACGCCCGCGAGCAGTTATAAAGAGCTGTTTTGTTCATATACGTATAGATTGCCTTTTTATTTATTATTTTTTTTCTACATCATGTCTGGCTTTTACTCTGGCGTATGGCATATATATCTATCGTGTGTACGTGTTGGTGTATGTGTATATATATATATATGTATATATATATATTGCTGTGATTTATAACATGAATCGATGTACATTGGATTTATGATCTCGTCTCTCTTCTCAAAGCGTACGTTTAGTTATTTCGAGAGCGACTTGAAAATGAACACAATTCATTTTCAATAATCTAATTGTTAATTAGACAATATTAATGGTACAAACAAATATAAACATAATTTATATTAAAAATCTTTGAATGTTTAAATGAAAAATTCCGCAAATTATTAAAATGAATTGAATACAATTGATAAATTGCAATGTAGTGTATTGTGATGTTGAAATTGCATCAGGATTTGTTTTTTTACCACATATAAACATGCAACTGATAGAGATAAATTGTAAAAGTAAAAGAAAAAAAAAAATAAAGAAAATAAGAAATAAAATAAGTGAAAGAATAAAAAAAAAAACAAATAGAAAATGAGTAAAAAATTGAAGGAAAGAAAGCAAAAAAATTTGCGGAAAAGAGTTTTGGACCTTGGGGGCTGTCGGTTAAAGGATCTAAGATTTATTATCGCGATATATATACATGGTGTATGTGGCCGAGGTATACTGCGTTGGCAGCGTGTAAATAGCGTTGAGATCCGGAGATCTACGGCCAGAGCAACGCGCGCGACCACGCCATGGATATTTCGAAGCTATCTCACCCGTGACTCTCGAAGTGGACGAGGGAGACCGGCTCGGGCGGTTGTGCTCTCGCTCTTCGCGTTGTACTCCACAATACACACACACGTATATATATATATATATGTATATATATATATATATGTTGCCACGATCCTGCCCATGTATACTATACATAAATAGGCATATACACAAATAAATATTCACGTAAGTATATCAACTTGAGTACAATACCAAGAAATTAATCTATAATTCACATCGGCGCTAACTAAGTTATTTAGAGCAATAGGATATTCTTGCACATGTGTTTATTCTCAATATGATAATTAATAAAAAAAAAAACGATTATATTTATCAAAAGCAGTTTAATATAAAATATTATTTTTTTTTATTTGTTACAAATATCTATTATTATTTATTACACAAATGTATTGATACAATTTATAAATAAATGTGTATAAATATATATATATGTGTGTGTGTGTGTGTATGTTTACGTTAGGTTGTGTAGAAATATATGATGGAATACTCTCAGGCTGATCGTATTTCAAATCACAAAGACTTTAGTAAAATAAAATAAAGAAGAATGAAAAATAAATAAATAAATATATGAATAAAAAGTTATCTGCAATGCAGTGATGAACACACGTGTATTGTATATATATATGTCGCAGTTAAATAATCAAATGTGTAATTTGATCGAATCCGTCGTTAATTCATTAAATTACGGAAAATGTTGGAATAACCTACTGTGTAATGTAATTTTCCTAAAAAAAAAATGAATGATTTGATCAAATGCTTCAGCTGTTTTAGAGAAACGATGAAATGAACAAATTATATTATCCCACAAATCAGCCAACGTCTTTTCATAAAAATCAATCAACACTATTATTTATTAATGACAATAACTAAAAATGTTTCAAACGTCACAGAAAATATTTTTTTTGTTTCTAAAAATATCCGTTTAATTATTTTTTTTATCAATTAGTTTTGAATAAATAACTTGTCTTTCAATGATGATTGTTATATTACCTAGTTAACAATCAATATGGTTTATTAAATAAATACGTTTGCTATCTAAACAATATTATTTCATATATTACTGAAACACTTTAAAGATTTAATCAAATCATTTATTTTTTATGAAAATAGCCCTACAGAATTATTGTTTTAATAATTTTCGTTGTGTCTCTGTAACATATATATATATATATATATATATGCATTGGTTGACTGGATTTACCTGTACAAGTGACATTAATAGTAAAAATAAAAAAGAATAATTTATAAAACTGAAATTGATATTGGACAATGGAATCAAAAAAGAATTGTCAAGTAGCCCTGCATATATTCTTATGTGTGAGTGTGAGTTGAAGGATACGTAGATTAACTTTGTACTTCTACGTATAATTTTTTGATTGTGTATATATATATATACATATACACCAATTGTGATTGTGAGTGCCTATATATACGTACATATAATACAAATGTTTTTTTATACGTTATTTTTGCGCGCGAATTTTCGTGGCCTTTTGTTTTCGCTTCGAGGACTTTTGTATATATAATAAAGTGTATACATGTGCATATATATATACATATATGCGTGCGTGTTTGAGTGCTATTGGAACCGATCGAAAAAATATTCGATAAAACATTGAGCTATATATATATATATAAAAAACACGTAGGGAGAAATAAAAATACAAAAATGAACCAATCGTGAATTTTTATTTCCTGCAATAAAAGTTTACACATATATACACGCATGCATATTCGATTTATATATATACATATATATTATATAAATACATTATTTAGTATTAATTCCAATCGCGAATTGGTTAATACCGAATTCGTTGCACGAGTCAGCTTGCGCGCGCGCACGCGTCAACTCTCAACTCCTTTGCCAACATTCAGTATACATAAATAAATAAATATATATATATATATATATATAGCATAATTTACAGTTCATTTCCCGGTATGTGATATCAGCTTGAGAAAGACTATCAAAATGTTTTGTATATTTAAAATACAGGAAAAAAAAACACATGTCAATACAATTTATTTAATAAGAAATAAAAAGAAAAAATTTAATTTAATTTTTTTTATATATACACTGTGTTGTGTTGCGGTCTTTATCTCTTTGTGTGTAAAATTCTTTTTATTATCAATACGTGTTTATATCTATATGCTCGAGGTGGCAATATCCACATACAGATGGATGTGTTATAAATGGGCGGGAAGGAGGTAAGGTGACCGGGTATATATAGATGTAATAATGTAGAGAGAATGGCTATAAAGTATAGAGCAATGGAATTGTCTCTCTTTCAACTTGGATATAGGCTCGAGCCGCTCAATAGTTTATTATATTGTCATTCTGGGTAACGCGAACCGCTCGCTCAACACGTTCGCGATTTCCGGCGTGCTACGTGACGTCATAATGCGCTGAGGTGAGCTACCGCCGCGCGCGCCAACGTTTCCGCGTGGTCAATTCAAACAGTCCATTTCTGGAATTTTTATTTATTACACATACACGTATACATACATATATAAATTTTTTTTTATTATTTATTTCAACCTCTTATAATTGATTTGTATATATATTAAAAAAATTTATTTAAAGTGGAAAAATTTAATTTTTTCATTTACCGCAAATAAACATTAAATAAAAAACCTTGCAAATAATTTCACTGAAGCATAGCAAAATATATTCTTTTATTTACGTAATGAATAGGCATTTCAATTGCGAATACACCCATATTCATTGGATTTTCCAGCCACAGTTTTCACAGATAGTAAAAAAAAAAAATAAATATACATACTGTATCACAAAACAATTGATTGAAATATGGACATAAAAATTTATTACTTATATTTATTATTATTTCTTTCACTTTAAAATACTGTTACACAAGTATATATATATATATATATATATATGTGTGTGTGTGTGTGTGAGAATTGTGGGGGATGAAAGAAAGATCGTGGTCTAGAGGTGTCGAGTGCAGAGACTTTGCCTAACGCTTTTCTATATGGCACCGCCCAAACGTCGTTACGATTATTCAGATATTTAAATGAACTATGGCATATACTGTGTGACAATTGCTTAAGTTGGACGTTGCCGCCACTATCGATGCACACATACATACCCACATATATATATATATATAGAATATTATTATGAGCAAGCGACTATCCACCGCCAGAGAACCCACAAGAGATGCAGAGACGATTTTACAAACGCATATATATCCTCTATCATCTGGTCGCAACAGTTACGTATTATAAAATTATTCTAATTTTCTAGTGCAAAAACACTCTCAAACTGTTTATCCCTTGGTTTTTTGTATCCTTACCTAGTCCTTGTCGTGTCGCCATTGCATATAATAAGCTTTTGGAATTTCCAGTGACTTATATATATATATTAATACAGTGATGGGATGATATTTTAAGAGGGTTGCAACTTATATACATATATGTATATATAAAGTGGAGTAAAAACTCGTCTAAAATGGTTGCCGCCCATTTCTACCAACATTGAGGGGGTGATATTCACCGCACCACCCTCTCTCACTCTGCAATATATATATATGTATAATTTTCCTTTTTTTTTTTTGTTCTCTTTTTATTTCAACCCTACCGAGAATTTGGGAGTGAAATTTTTGCGCATTCGCAATTTAGGGGTTGGTCTACGTATTTTTGTTTGCGCGCAGACGCGCCAACGCGTCTCAATTCTCATTCGTTGGATTTCAGTGGGTGGCACAGCCGTGAAGTGAACGAGGCGAAAAAAAAAAAAAGAACAATCAATGTATTATAAATAAAATAGAAAAGGGCGGGGCAATAACAAAGCAAAAATTGTAAACGGAGAAAAATGAAAAGATTTTTTTTATTCAATTATTTTTTGTATGAATTAATGTAGAATATATAAATATATAAACATATATACCTATAAATAATAATAATGATAATAAATGTTTAAATAAATGTTTATTCAATAAAGATAAATAAATAAATAAATAAATAATAAAAATATATATATTTTAATGTTTTGCAAGTTAATGGGATGAAAATTGTTTTTGTAATGAGTATAGAGAGGTATATCTATGTATATGTATGTGTATTGTGTATACGTATGGTGGAATATATGGGGGAGAAGTTGAAAAAAGAAGTGAGAAGAAGTGAGTTATCGAGTGCGAGGAAGAGAGAGGGAGAGAATGAGAGAGAGAGAGAGAGAGAGTGAGAAAGAGAGAAAGTCGTTCCACCAGGTAAGGAATTCATCAGCAAAAGGTTGGCAAACGTGCACCACCATAAAACCTAATGATTTACGCCGACATTTTATGAGCAGTGCCAGACGCCCGAGTTTGTGAATTTTTCGTTGATTCCATACGACCAGTTTATATATACATATATATATACGAATATAAATATATTTATATATAATATACATGTATATTATATGTATATATATATATTGTATTTATATGTGTCTATAAAAGTGTAGAAATTTCATTGACGGAATATTTTGCAAATAATATTTGTGATTTTTACAAATTTATTTTATCAAAGAAATATATTGTAATGTATGGGTTTATTAATTATTTTATGGTGTATATTTTATGGGAAATATTGAGGAAAGCCGAGGGGGTTGGATAGTGAGGGAAGCCAGAGGCCAATTTTAATACAGACTTTGTTGCACAATTTTTTTCGAAACTTTGCAAAAGAAGGAGCAATATTTTCTTTTTTTTTTTTTTTTTTTTTTTTTTTTTCATACTTTTGTTTACAGGACCTCTTCCTTGATACAGTGCTGTACATCTTCTTCGTATCTCTTTTCGGTTACACATTTGCATTTTCTTTTTTATATTTTATTTTTGTTTTTTTTATTTTACTGTTTTTTCTCCCTTGCTCTTTCTGGCTTTCTCTATTCTTTTTTTTTTTTTGTGTTTTTAGCTTTACATTTCTTCTTCACACCAATATTCGTACGCAGAGATGAGATAAACTTGCAGATACGATTTGCTGATAGTATTCGCATGAGAGAATAGATTTATTGCCATGTGTATTATATATTCAAACGTGCGAAATCTGCAGGAGAATTTATATCTCGTGAAATTCCATGTCGACACTTTTGCTTTTTTGCCCGTTACAATAATTCTTTTTTCCTCTTTCTTCATATTGTTATTCCAATTTTTTTTTCTGTTCTCGCTTTATTTTTTTATATATGAATCATTTTTTGTATCTTACATTCAACCGCTGTAAAATTGCATTTTTCACATCCATATATCAATAAATTTCTTCACATTATTGGGGAATCCATAAGTATATTCTTTTTTTTCTCACCAACATTGTCTTTTTTTTTTTTACTTTTTTTTTATTTCATTTCAACTGTCAAAATATTTTTGGCCTATCTTCCAACATTATTTCCATCATTCTATAGAATACAACGATTTTCCCCTTGGTCAGCGTCATAACCACTAAATATATATATATATTATACATATTGAGGAAAAATAGATTTAAAGTAAGTGGCTGGTGTAGAATTTATGGGAATTAGGGTCAAAATATTACCTGAAAAGAATATTAACGGCTCAATTTCACAGGGTTTCATTTAGATACTTACGATATAGACATTATATATATATATACATATATATAGACACACCTTTCATAATGATTTTTTTCCCTTGGAGTCTGGACAGTGTCCACTCTCTGATGGACCACCATGGTAATTTTTTTTTTTCGCCCATTGTCAACAAAATCAGGTGGATCTTTACAAGTTCGTATCTCTGAAATAAATCTGGGGACTTTCGCCCCATTTCCCCTATCAAATAATAAAAAAAGAGCGAGAAAAAAAAAGTCAATACACCTTTCACCTTTTCACACATCATTTCCAAAAATATAAAGACACCATCGTAGCAATTAATCACTCAACAAAATAAATTGTGCAAACCGTAAAATAAATGAATAAATAAATAAATAGAAATTTAATTTATTCTTTATATTTTATTGATATCTGGAGTAATAATTTTTTGTCGTGTTTGAAACAGACTATTGAAAAGAAAAAACAACAAAACGAAAAAAAAGAAAAATTGAATAACGTATTGGTAACAAATGCGATGTTTATCACGCACGTGGGCATCGAAACACAGTATTATTTAAATACATGTATATATTTTATATGTGTAAATATACATGTGTACATTATTTCTTGTATGTATTTTCGAAGAACTGTCGATTGAGTAAAGTGAAAGCTTTTACTTTATATATATATAAATGTGTGTATATACAAAATATAAAATATAAACTCTGCAAAACTCTCTCATTTTGCCTCTTTTCATTCTCGCCAAGGCGCAACAAACGTGAATGAACGTTCCAGAGAATTCCGGGAAGTTAAAAAAGGGAAGGAATCCGTGAGCGCGTGCTCACGATCATCGTGTGTATATACACGCGCGCCACGGCAAGAATATATATATATATATTCGTAAATAAATACATATAAAAATCGAAATAACGATGAAAAAAACGTAGCATATTACACAACAAACAAAAAAAATTTTTTTTTAAATAAGTCGAATAAGAGTAAAATTAATTTCTCAATAAATACATGAACATAATAAATATATATATATATATATGTATATATATATATATGTATTTTTTTCAAATTTAAAAATAATTCAAATAAATACTCTGTTCTTTATTTATTGGCTTGTTATTTTTATGGAGTACAGTTTTTTGTCAATACGATCGTAAACATTATTTTTTAATGTATATCCATATATATATATTTTTTTGTTTATTTTTTGAGTAAATGTGCGATTGTATATGTATATATATATAATAGCTTTGCGGCGAGTTTCGAATTTTAAATTATACATCTTCCCGTGAACACTCTCCCATATACACATTTATATCTGCACATACATATACAAAATATTTTTTATCTTCGCTCGAAATATCTCTTGAAAAAGCAAAAAAAAAAAATAATAATAATAAAATTTCCACAATACAATGCTTTATTCATATAATCCTATGACACTTGGTATTTCATACAATTTCATCAAAATCACATTCATCCAAACATTTATATTCATCAATACATCAATAATAAATTATTGATTTCACATCGATAATGCAATAATAATATTTTCATATTTAATTCTTTTTTTATTTTCACTTTTGTAAATATGAAATATAAATAAATCATCATTTGATTTATCACCGCGACACTTTTAAATATCGCTATTGTTTTATTCAACAGTCCGTTACATATCATAGATTGTCGTTTAAATATATCGATACACTGTAAATTATGTCGGTAAATTTATTTACATATATATATATATTATGGTATATGGTATGTGGTATAAAGCGCACACTTTTCACGCGAGCCGCGTATTCATGTCGTTACTTCTACGGAAAGCACGTTTAACACTTCCCATCCTTTGCTTATACCAAACACGTGAAATCAATCATAAAGTTGCATTCCGATGCGCTCGAATAAAAAAAAATAAAATAACAAATGTCTCCTACACACACACACACACACACATATATATATTTACACTATTAAACAATTAATTCCTATCACGATTTTTATGTAACGATATATCTTTAATTCATACAATTCATTATATGCGTGACTGAATTATTATGGTTTATTGAATTAATTTTTTTTTTTATTTGTAATAAATATAAATACATATAAACGAATATTTAATTTCGGTTATTATATTTTAGTTCATGGATTTATAGGTGTGAATTGAATTGAATGACGGATGATTGATTGAAATGGATCATATTAATTTCTCACGGTAATGGAACGAGGAAAAAAAAAAAAAATGAAAAAAGAGAGAAGAAAAAAAAATATAATAGTTTCTTATACGTCAACCTGAGGAGGTTGCAATTGCATTCGAGAGTCTCCGATAACACACACGCATATACATATATATATATGTATATATATATATATATATCTATATATATTTGCAGTGTATATAAGCGTATGTGTTTATATATTGGCAATTGTCGATTGACGCAGGCGTGGGAATCAATTTGATGGTTATAATAGTTTCATTTGAATTATCACAAAGATTTAAATACAGTTTCATCAAACTCATATCATTTGTATATTGTATACAAAATAATGTTTAGCAATAATTGAATATTAATGCATTAATTGAATGTTTATATATACAATAAGTGACAGTTAATATGAAATGATATCCCAGTCCTATTAGTTGTGACACTCAACACTCTGCATACCAATTCCAATCCAATTGAATTCCAATTAAATTCCAATGAATTAAATATTTATTCACATTAACACGGATTTTCATTGGACACAAAGTTTCAGAATGGAAAAAAGAAAAATAAACGAAAAATAATGAAATAAATTAATTTGACACTTTTACATATTTATTACGGAAATTTATAAAGTTGAATTCTTAAATAGAAATGAATAAATATATATTCCAGCAGTCGTGACAAAATAATATTAGATATGGACCCGAAGTGAAAAATGAAAATAAAAAAAAAAAAAAAATTACTATTAATAAACAGAAAAGAATAATTATTTCATTTAATGGTAAAAAATAAATTTTTATTCGTAATTTTTTATTTATGATTCCCAACACTGGGGTTGATAGAATGGGGATATGAGGGTATATGAAAGATGTAAAGTGAGGGGGTGAAAGAGGGAGCGAGGGGGGAATGGGGTGCCTACTGGTTTTGATATATGAGTGCATGCATACAAACATGCAGTTATACATGCATGAGTCATAATGTCGAAGAACCAGTCCGCGAGTATAAACCTGCGCAAATACACACGAATCCAATAACCTCACTCAAATATACATATAGATATTGAATGACTTTAGTATATGCATCACGGTAAGACCACTAAATATTTCATTTACCTTCGTATATGTCCACGAATTCATTCGTTAGTAATATAAAAAAAAAAAAATGGAGAAACAAAAAAAAATTCATAATTGAAGAATGAGATAAATTTTTTTTTTCTTCAATTTGTAAAGAGGAAAAAATAAAACAAAAAAAATAATAGGAGGAAAATTGCCAGTGCTATTTATTAAATTTAAATAAATTAACTCACTGCATATATCTATACACAGGTGATGGTAGACAAGTTGGAAATTCAATTGAATATTTCCCGAAGCCAAATGAAAGAGTATGCTCAAAGATAGAAAAAAAAAAAAAACGAAGAGAAATGAAACAGAAAAAGGAATTGAAGTGAGATAGAGTAGGTATTTGTTGCCGAGGGTGGATCACAAGAGTCGTTCCACCTACGTAGTTCATTCCGCTACCACCAGTGATCTTTATAAACGTTGTACTATGCATATACATGTATGTACATATACATATATACAATAAGAGAGAAAGAGGAGCAGGCGGAACGGATGCGCAACATGAAATGAAATAATAATTCATGTAATTACAATACAGTATAGAAGGGCCAGGAGCGTATCTATATCATACAAAACACAAACGAAAACAACAATAAAAGATTTATATCCCAATAATATATACATAATTCAGTATAAAAAAAATAACAGCGACAAAAGGAAAAAAAAAATATGTATATATATATATATATAAATAATTTGAAAATTTTTAATTATTAATAAAGATATACATTTAACCGTTTAAAATATTCACACACACTATACAACGGCGTATCACCATATTCCACCACTACCAACACATAAAGTAACGTAGAATAAATACATATATGCACATAATCCATTAAGTTCGTATGAAAGTCTTTATACAATATATTCCAATGCATTTATGAATATAATAAGGAAAAATAATAAAAAGGAAAACAATAAAAATTGGAAGCATATAGTGTGTATATATATATATATATATATATATATATATATATATATGAATGTGCGTTTAGTTTGTGACTCTCGGGCACGCGCTCGCACATTTCAACGCACATGTGTATATAGATATAGATAATGTATAATGCGTATGTATGAATGTGTGTATGTGTGGGTGTGTTTATGTGCCGGGCGGACCACATTCCGCATGTTGAGACGAGTGTACTCGCCCTCTTATAGTCCAATGCATCTATAAGGCTCTGTATATATATGTATATGTAGTGGACAAACATCTACATAGATATATGTATCACATAATGTATACACATTTATTATTTCAATAATTATTAAATGTGTACAAATTTTTTATTCCACTCTGATAAATCTTTTTATTTATGATTTTTTTCGATCATTATTTACATTGTACTTTGTTCTTGTTATTGTTATTATTATTTTATTTCTTTTTTTTCTTCTTTTTTATTAACTGATTGCAATGTTTCATTGTTTGTTGCGGTAAATGCGAGCAAGAGCGTTGTGTCGCGTTCACGGTTGAGTAAATTATATTCTTATAATGCAGGATGTTAGTGAGGGAGAGAGAGATAGAGAATATGTGGGAATTTTTTCCATTTTTTACTTATTTATTTTTGTACTGTTTTTTTTTTTCTTTCGTGTGTAGTTCCGTTAGGTTGAGAAAAGGGTTGAAAGGCTGTACGAACGTTAGAAATAGGTCGATTTTTACGGTGTATATGTAAGTTTGGGTGTATGAAGTATGGTTTGTGGATGATGTCTTTTTAAATATATAAAATATCATATTTCGAACTCTTTTTTTTTTCTTTTTCTCTACTTTTTATTCATTTTTTAATTATTTTCTTGTCCCATTGCGGGGAAAATTATTCACGATCTTCCCAGGATACAGGTCACATTCGATGAACCTTCTACACACGCATACACATACATTTATCGATGTACAGAGGGTACAAGTAATAACCTGAAAAAAAAAAAATTCTTTTTATTTTTTCTTGATATCTTTACGTCATTTTATTTTATTATTATTATTATTTTTTTTCATCTGTTGTTAGAATTATAGAGAATGAGTAAAAAAAAAGGGGTTATTTTGGGTGTATAGACCTATGTCAACTGCATATAATGTGGAATTGCCGCAGTGTGAGAAAATCCATTAGGAAGAATATATAACCAACGGGACTACCCTTTGACTATAACGGTCCACATCCTTATGCAACCCCCTCGAAAAAAAAAAGGGTGGATCAATGATGAAGAATTTTTTTTTTCTTCTTTTTGAGTTTATTTTTCGTATTCAGGTAGACCATGAACCGGACGCGCGATGGATATTTTCTCGCACACCTGATCTCCTTTTCCCGCGGTAATATACATTTTTTATATATAGTATATATGTGCGCGCGCGTGTGTATGTACATGGAATCAAAAAATAAAAAAAATTAAAAGCCAGTAAAGCAAAAGACTATCTTCTGTGCTATCATATATTTTATTTTTTAAATTTCATTCGACTTCTGCTTTCCCATCTCTCATATGAAGGTTTCTTCATGAGTATTTTAAAAATATCCTCTCAACCCTTTCTTCTTCTTTCCACTCGAGATGGAAAATTAAAATTTTTTTCTTTCTCTCTTTACTTTCAATCTTCTCAAAGCCATATGGTGGCACACGTTGATGTTGCGGGCGTCTTCCACTCTTCCATCAGATACGATCTTTAAAAATGAAACAAATAAAATAGTAAAAGGAGGAGTTGCAAGAAAATAAAAACCCACAGTGCACAAAAATTTATGAACACACGAAAAAAAAAAAAAAAAAAAAAAATATCGGAAATAAACATTCTACATCAATAAAAAAAATCTGCAAATATGTAATAATAAATTGATTGCTTCAACTGTGACGGTGGTCGATTATATTATTGGATTTAAATATATTCTCCAAAGGTGGCAACTTCCATACATATACATAAATACATACACAAAAAGCGGGAAAAAATACCTATGTATTTATATGTGTAATGGAAATTGGAGAGAAGAAGGGTTTGACACCCTTCCTTCATCACTTCCGTGTGTGAATTCTCCACTACCAAATGAACGTAACCCCACCCCCCCCCCGCTATCTCTCTCTCTCTCTTACTCTCTCTCACTCCCTGCCTCCTTTCCTCAAACATTTTTCATATACACTCCCGGACGCGTCGACGAAGACATTCGAGAACTCCAACTGTCAGCTGTTGTCTTCTCGACTCGTTGCTCTTAACTCAATATGCTTTCCCTTTTCTCTTTCCCTCTCCTTCTAGTTTTTTTCCATGTTAAAAAACAATTTTTTTTATTTGACTCTCCCCATTTCAAACATCCAACAAACTTCAAACAAATTGAATTATTTTCTTTTTCACCACTGTTTAATAACACGAGATAATAAAATATAATTGAAAATAAATAGAGTGAAATTTTGGGAAATGGAGACTCACTACATTGCATTATTTTTCTTATATTACTGAAATAATCAATTGACAAATTTATTTGTGTGATATTGTGTGATGGAACGTGCGAAAATACTCCAATATATATAAATCGAGTATATAGTTATGTGAATAAAAATAAAATAAAGGAATCAATGTGAGTTAATTTCAATAATTTCGTCGCGATTTTCTTTATTTTTCAAATAAAAAGAAAAAAAATTGTATTGAATGGGAGTGTCCACTTTCAGGGGGTTGTTCATGGTGGGCTGGTATTATCACCCTCCCTTCATCCCGTTATATTGTAACGTGCTTCATCCTGCACACAAACATACACATACACACATATAAATATATATATATATATATAAATATATCCATATGAGTTTATCCAAAATGCGCATGACACAAAACATACACCGTTTTTTTCGCGCAAGCGCAGCCACAACAGCACAAACACACGCATATGTTGCCAGACGCGAAAATATATATACAATAAATTCTCATCGTCAACCTGCCATTCATCTATATTTACAGCCCAACATTATATTCATTGCCATTTAATTTTTATTTTATTATTTATTTTAAAAAGAAATAATTACTATTCGATCGTATGTTATCTGTCTTTTAGTAGATATGTTGTGTATGTATACATATTTATCCACATAAACACGTAAATATAAATACATATAGAGGCTTTGGAATAATGTGTTTGTTCATTCCAATCAAATGGAGCGAACTCGATCGTAGAATTGCCAGATTCTCAAATACTCCAATCACTCCAGACGACACTTGTGATATATTTAATGTGTGTTTGTATGTACGTATGTATAATTTTGTTTATGTGTGTGTGTATATATACAAGCATTTGTCGCCTTGGCTTCCTGAATTTCTCTACTTGTCCTTATCCTTGCTCTCAACTTTGCTTGTGTGTGAAAGTCCTTCTATTTTAATTTCATTACCATGCACAAATTTTTATTTCTCAACATTTTTATACAACACATTTATGAAATGAATATTTCTTTTATTAAATGCAATTATTTAATAACTTTCACTATTATATTTTTAATTGTCATTGTATTACGCAAATTTAAATCCACAATTATATATAAATTATGGTATTTGTAAATTTTTTGCTTTATATTTCACAATAGAATAAATAAAGCAATTGCAAAATTTTCTTATTTAAACTATTATCAATTCTGTAGAATGTCTTATTATTTGTTTAGTAGTACTGAACTAACTGTGGGATTAGTGAGAACAAATTGGATATTTATTCCAGTACAAACACAATCAATTGATTGAAAAATACCATTGGCATTTGTTGAATAATATCTGAATAAAACTAAACACTTCGTTTATATATTTATTTCATAATTGTGTTTGTTATTTTTCTTTCACACATTTTGTATTATATATTTCTAATGAATTCCCTGTATCTTAAATTAAACTACACTTTCAACACACACACATATACATTTGCAAATATTGCGTCGCCCATACGCGTATATAAAACACTCATTCTCAATAATACAACTATTGGCATGAATGTACGAGGTAAGACAGAATGAATGTGAATAGTACACAGAGACATTAGTCTATCTGTGTGATGTGTGGTTTTGAAGGTGCTCTGAAATATCGAAAGAGGGGTTGTGTTCTTTCAATTGCTCACTCACTCGCACTGCTACGGTTACTGTAATATATATATATATATATATATATATATATTTGCTGCTGCTCTATTCTCTCTATACATGAAAGTTCGGGTCGTCGTGCCGGTCTCGTAGGCACAACACAGGGACAGTTGAAGCTCTACTCACATGCTACAACGTGTGAGAGGGGTTTTGACGGGGAGTTTGCAGGGAGGTGGTAACGTCCACGATTCGGCAGTGATGCAGAGGGTTTTCAGTCGTCTCGCGCCGGTCGAGTCACGCGTGTCTCCATTTGTTTTATCATTAAAATAAATAACAAACAAAAAAGAGAAAAAATATTTTTTTTTTCTATTGACCGATTTGCAGACACAACATACTCACATATATATTAATATATATATATATATATATTTCCTACAACTATTAACTGTCAATGAAATAATAACATCCCATTATCCAAATCAATTGCAAAAAATAAAAGAGAATTAATTTAGTTGGATAATAGTGGTAGAATTTATTTTATTATTTTTTTCCATTTGTTGTTACAGTTTTTTAATTTTTATTGGGAGGATATAAAACGGAAGAGAATCGGAACTACATGATCCCACCACATTGAATAAAAAGTGTTCCCCTTCCTCAATCCCCACTTCTCTCCGCCCCCACCAACACTTCCACCACCACAATTTACCACTACAAATATAATACGAGAGTTTCGTCCGCCCTCTCAGTTGCCCCACCATCATCATCATCACCACCACCACCGCCACATTGACGAAGAGAGGAGAGAACCCTCCACGCCCCTCCACCCCACCGCCCCACGCGCGCTTGACTGTAGTGGCCCCACGGCGGAATCGTCACCCCCGATCACGCGCGAGTCTTGCGGCCGGGACACAATTCGGCTTTCGTCGCTCGTCCCGTCGAGGTGGAGGCCGCGCGCGGCAAATAACGTGTTCATACAAGTACACGCTTTGTCGTTCGTAATATACACAATAATATATCACTTCAATTTTACAATAATCCACTACGTTTTTTGTCGTTGTCACT
>CAJUYH010001124.1:0-46071 GCA_910591685.1 Galerucella tenella
TCAGTTTAACATTGTATATCTAAGGATGTACAATCTATTGCCAGATTGAAAAATAATTTCTAACTATCTAGTGGCACAGTCGGCAGCGCATTTGCCTCACGGTCCTAGGGTTCCACGTTCGAATCTCATCAGTGGCAGATTTTTCCAATTTTAATTTAATATATATATATATATACGAGTATGTAATGAGCCACAAATAGATTAGGCAAACAAGCTCACATTGTATCCAGCAGAAAATGCTGTTTAGCTTCTATTATTTTTCAAGCTATATTGTTTGTTAATAGAAAAGGGAGGTGACTTTAATAGGCAGAAATTCTGCACACTGTAGAGTACGAGCTCTGCAGCGTCTAAGAAGATTTCCAGCTTCTCTCGAAGAAAAAAAACAAGAATATAAAAGATCGGCATATTGATATATATTCGTGTACACTTTTTATGATTGATTTGACGCAAGAGATATCAATTTGACGCAAAACATACTTATATAGTTCATCGCTGTGCAATATTCAGATAATACTTATTCCACGATTTTCCTTTTTTAATTTCCCATTTTTTTTTCTTTTTTTTTCTCGGTATATTTCGTCCGTTGTTGTGCTTTGTCACTGAGAAACGCAATGCGTGGAATATGAATTGCAAGAAATAACGATATGGTGTAAAAATAGAATAAAACAGACGCACAATCGTCATGAAGAGTAGTATACATAAATATATAAGATACATTTGGGAGATTTAATTTTCAAATTACATAAAACAAAGGACAAATGAAAGAAAGATCTACTACTATTAATTGATTCAAAGAAGCATATGAAATGCATATAAGAGGCGACTTGAACCCGTGAATTCGTCAATGTCATGCAATTGTACTACCAATACCGCAACGCATCTTTCATGAAAGATAAAGAGAAGAAATATTTAACTCGAGACCGCATTTATATATACTCTAGATATTACTTGGACATTGGTTGGATATAGCTTGCATTATGATTTGGGTATAAATAGCCAATACTTAATTCCTACATTCACACAAATATATTTTTTTTATTAAAATATTCATACATTCATTCAAATGTTTAAATTTTCACGCCTTCTTTACCGAGTGATGGTAGCGAAATTTGCGTTGCATTCTTGCGCTCCGCCTGGGGAGCGCCAGTGGCTCACACAGACACGCTGTTTGCATGCAGTGGCCGCATGGTGAGAATGGGAATTTCCCACGCACTGACATCTCTGCTATGAACCAGTCAACAATTTGTTGATCAATGAACACGTCTTGTATATGTTTTACATCACCAAACAGGATGAAATAATAAATACCAATAATTCCGAAAATTAATGAGAAATTTTTACAACAAATTTCTATTGCATGTGGAATCAAATTCTTATTACCAAGTGAATAAACCATCCTTGAAACCAAAGGTAATGTAATAATTGTTTTAGGAAACAGTCATTCTCTGTGGGGAAAACTTGGTAATAGCGAAGAATATAATTTATCAGTACATCTCCAAAATGTTCAATTTTTTTTTCAATTTATCTCGGAAGGAATCTCGCAGTCTCTTGAACAAAAATCTGAATATTGTTTCGTTTTTAGTAGCTACTATTACTAAGATTAGTTATAAACAATTAGAAATGTTTCTAACTTTAACTCAAAGGTTTCGAAAAAAAATATGAATTTCACTTCTTTAATTTTTTTTTGTACCATTCACACTTCTAGTTCTTCAAAAAAATTCATATTATGAAACATCTAGATTTCTCTGTCTTCATCAAATTTTTTAAAAATCTCAAAATCTAAATCGCAATTTCGAATCCGACGGTATTTACCAAAACATAAATTATTTCCCTCAGAAATAATAGATTATCGCAACTTTTTCAACAGCCTTAAAATAAAAAATTTAAATAACAAATGTTTCCATTTGTAGCCTAACTAGTCTTATAAATAATGATAGATTTCTCCGATCGTCTAGTAGGTTATCAGATAAAATATAGAAGTTCAAAATTTTCACACATTCGCCTTAATCACTCAATTTGAATTATAATATTTATTACAGACGTCTAAATTACTTCATGAAATTTCACATCCTGCTCAAATTTGAAAATCCAGTATGGTCATTGTGGCCAAGTTTCCTTCAAAGTGGCCTTTTAACGTACACATGTTATCTTTTATCCATGAATGAAAAACGAAAAGACATTATCAGAAATCAGAGAATTCTACTACTTGTCAGCGTTCTGTTACATTTTCAACAGTTATTTCGATAGTATTTTTTCATGAATTCAAAGAATGAATTGGGAAAAACGAGATTTCAAGAAAACTTTAGTTATCGAAGTGTTTCATACTTTCATAAACCTTTAATGAGTAACTCGAATATTGTTCAAATTCATTAAATTTTTCAGATTTTCTGTAAGAATTCCACGCAGTATTTAAGATACTTAGTGTTATTATTAGTTCTGCAGAACAATTTTTTCCACTAAGATTATTACATATTCACTCATTGAGTTACATTGCAAGTAACGATTCTTAAGCAAGCCAACAAGTCTTAAAGCTTATACGGCTGATCAGAATATATGTACCTTACACACATCACACACACCTCGAATTTTGTAAGAAATCTGCTATCTCTAAGCAATAAGTGATTATCAAGTTGTAGGCAATAATAACTCTACGGATCCACAAACACGGTGTTAACTACGTGATAGTAAACGAGTTATCATAAGTGACTTATGGGTTCTGCTAGACGAAACTCGCTGCATATAAAAATGCCATTGGGAATGATGAATATTCAAAATCATGACAGAGAATGAATAAACTAATATACAAAAATTGCTATGAACAGTTCAAACATGAAGTCACTATACATGTATTTTCCAGTTTTAGGTGGATTTATACATAGTTTTGCATTGACATTCATGGTCAATATTTGAAGAATGTATAGTTGTATTAATTGTGGGGTGGAGATTTCAGAGCTTTACAGAAGATACAGTCCCAGTGTTTTGAAAGTTTTGAAATGTGTAAGATTTTCTATAATTTACCAATTAGTTTTTAAATAATAAACTCAAAACATAGTTTCATTATTCATACTGATTATTTTCAGAACAAATGTGGGAATATGGCAGATAAATACATTGAATATGACCCTGTAATTGTTCTAGTTGATCTTATTCTACTAGAAAAACCTGCGTACAGGCATCTACTTTACAACAGTAGATTCAAATCTTATTGGAAGTTAATGGTAGTTTTGCTTTTAAGCGAATCCTTTCGAGTATGGTCCAGTTTCGAAAGTCATGAAATTGTCGATGATCCACTGCGGAATAACGCAAGCAATAAAAGGGACGGTTTCGATCGAGAGAGAAATTTTTACACTTTATTGTGTCATACTGCATTATCCTTGAGTACTTTTGTGTTCGCTGTTATCATTGCAACGGAGTTGCGTTGGGTAATAACTGGCACTCGACCTCACAAATATAAAGCATCTGATCTCGTCCGTTCATTGACTGTAGGCGGATGTGCAAAGCTGCTGACATTACTCGGGCTAGTATGGGAACATGTTGCACAAGATTCTCATTATACTTTAATTTATGGTTATACTATGTTATGCCTCCTCACTGCCTATTCGGGCAAGTATTTGACATTATTTTTAGTATATTTATGCATAAATAAACTGCATGTTTCTAATTTAGTTAATCACAGTAACAAAATGAGTGTTAGAAACACAATGATTTAACTATTATATATTGCAACAATATGTTCAATGTTGATGCTCATATATTGTTTCAATCATTACTAAACTATACACATTATGAGAAATTCATATATTTCAATTATTCACAGTTGTCTGTGACAGTGGAAGAGGTGGATCCTTGCTTGGATTAGCCAGTGGATTAATTGCACACAATTATGTATCCAACTATATCATTTGGTTTCCCATCACAATGACGAATATTACACTATGGCGGAGCTGAACTTAGCGCCAACAATATTTTGAATGCCAGGTGATTTTCAAATATCTTTAAGGGGGAATACGCTCCAACCCAAGACGAGTCGATCGAAGCCACATGAGAATAAATTAGCCACAGCTCCTGGATCTTCTACCCATGCCACTGAACATACCATTCTTCGGTGGCCCTATAAATACAACACAATATGTCATGTACACTTTTGTTAGTAAAATCTCGATCACTATTATGAAATAAATGAAAATGTATTCAACTTACTCGTCTACTTGTTCTTGGTAATCTTGCAAGACGCTGTCCATTAAGATCAAATAATCGAATTTGTCGGTTATCATGAGGAATAGCAACGATTCCATTAGTCGATACCGCTAGTCTGTTAGCAGCACTGTCACCTCTAATAGTAGCAAGTGGACTTCGTATATTACGCAATTCCCATACTTTAACGCTACGGTCATCCGAACCCGAAACGATTTTATCTTCCCGCGTAAATACTGCTGAAGTGACCGCTCTAACAATGAATAGACAGAGTATTACTATAATTGGCGTATCAGAAAAGGAAAACATACAAAGCCCGTTAAATTCAAGTAATTCTTCAAATTCATTATAATTAATGAAATTTTTTTGGCGTTGAAAAATACGATGAAGTGCCACACATGTCCATAACGACCAAGATGAATTATGTTTCATTTGAGTCTTTATAATTCAAATGGCGAATCCATTGAATCGGTATTTTTATATAAATATTACATAGCTGCATGAGGTGTGGCAATATTTATCGAATCGGCGCGATCATCATATAACATAAAATGAATACAAATCTAGAATAATATTTAAAGTGAAGGCATTAAACTTATAGTTTGACATTGTAGACATCTTCATCATTATTTATCAACAAGATATGTTTGATAATGTTGTACGTTGTAGGAATAACATTCATCTTACTCTGTATGACCTTGAAATACTGAGACGGAATGAATAGGTTCCCTGAAATCCCATAGCCGAAATGTGCTGTCACGACTAGATGTCACACACAACCGTTGAGCATAATGAGTGGACACGTGAATTAATTCTTGGTCATGGCCGCAAAGTGTATGAATAATTTCACCAGTTTCAGCATCATACAAATTGGCAGTTCTATCCCAAGAAGCTGTGACCAATTGTTCAGCACCCGGTAGCCAATCTGCTGCCATTATCACACCGCTATGCCCCAATAGTTCACGTAGAGGTGTTCTCAATGTCGGCAGTTCCTCCTGGTCTTCATTTTGACATAAAACATTAGTGGATATTCGATCGGTATTTCCGACATCTTCTGTGGATGATTGTCGGTTAGGTATGTCCCAATTGACTGCTGCTTGCCAAATATGTGCTGAACAATCACCACTTGCTGTCAGTGCCAAATCGATTGTTGGATGAAAACGAATTGAATTTACAGAACCATTGTGACCAATATACTGAAGTAAACATCGACCACTGTCCATTGCCATTACCCGGGCAGTGTGATCTGCTGAAGCAGTTGCAACAATCGGTTGACCTGGCCTTCCGACTGACACCTCCCACACACCGTCTTTGTGGCCCATATATTGACGTTGCATAGTACATGTCATTGTCGGATTTTTGAAACTTGATACTATTTTACTTGTTTGAACTTTTAATTTATGTGAAGCTTTTATTTTTTGAAATGAATTTATTGAAGCTGAAAACAAAATCAATATATACTGTAATTTTTCTCACTGCAAATACTGTTTTCTCAAAATTTATTTCTTACTTTTCGGCTTTTGTGGATTCTTGGGATCAATACAGTCAGTAAAATCGCCAGTTGGCAAACTACGTTCACCTGATCCGTAGCACTCGCGCTCCAGTCGATCATTCAACGCATCATTTTTTTCTTGTACTGCAATGAAAACTCTAAATAAGTAGATGATCACGTGAAGGAAAATTAACTTTTTGACGATTTTCAAACAAATACGCTACCCACAACAATAAATTGAATTATTTGGATTTTTTGCAAACTTCTAGAAAGATTACTACAGAACAACTCAAACTTTCAATTTTTTCAAAAAATAACATGTACAAGAATTTTCCTATTCTGTTATTTTATGGATGTAAAGTTCCTGGACATTTCTAACATTCATTACAGGTGGCATAAAAAATAAGTTTGTAAGAATTTCAAAATACTTGACGTTTGAGTCCCTCCATAGTTATCTTTATAATGATTCTTGGAATTAGAAATGATTCCATTGAGTTGCTGTATAAAATTTTCATATATTCCGCAAAATTGATATTCATTTCCCTGTAATCAGCATTGATTGATAACGATGTACACATGCGAGGTAGAAAGAACAAGAGAGTATCTCATTCCGATTCGTATCTTACACCTGATATTTTCCATGTAAACAATTTCAAATTCTTTTTGAATTTGTTGAAAAAGATCGTGTAACCGTGAATGTATAACAGGAGGTATTGCACTGTCCTCTAAGTCTGATCGAAAGCTCGTGTAATGCGGAACCATTGGTTGAAGAGGCATGGAACCACTCTGGCTCAACTGTGACTGTAGTTCAGTATCCGTGCTGCTCTGTACCCTAGGTATTGATATACGTTTCACTTTTCCACTGGACCTGGGAGTAACTAATGGTGGTTCGATAGGCATTGTGTTCTTGAGTAATACTTTATCAAAAAATATCCCTCCCGGATAGATATGTTCAAAAATAACTATTCGTACATGGGTAAATCGCGACAATCCATTTGTGAGTTCACAAACTTCTGCACTTGACAGATGTCACGGTCAGAGTTGCCAGTCGGAGGTAGATTATTTCCCCCTCCATGTGCCCCTCGGAAACCACTACTACCTCAGGACAGCATGTACATGTGAGCCATTGGCGCTCACAAAACTTCATGCCAAAACTACATGCAGGAGGCGCATCCGTCATTCAGCCGAAAACTCGCGCGAAAAAAATTGATTGTTCAAAAAAATTTATGTGACAATATATTTATATATTTGCTGATATATGTTTTTATGAGTATTTAATTATTATCTAGTAAAAACTGAAATAATACCTGAGCGATATATAAATGATCCCTAATGTCGAAATTATTTATCAGTACGGCAAGAGCTTGAATATTTTTTTCTTTTCATTATCTACCATATGTTTAGAGACGTATCTGTAGTCGCCTTTACTGGTGATCGGAAAGTCGTACGATCGGAGCCCCCAGCACGAAATATTTTTTTTTTGCTTTTTGTTTTTTTAATTTTATTAATATGTAATTAAAAATATAATACTATAATATTAAAGATTTTATAATGAAGAAAGAGGAAGAATTATATATTTGGACAAATACAAGCCATTTTATGCATCGAATTGTTATGTTTACGTTATCATGAAGTTTATGTATGATTTATGTAAAACATGTTTTAATTATAAAAAATTCGTAAACTCAGAATGATTATTTTTTTTTATTTCCACTAGGGGAAATTGATTTTAGTAAGAAATGCAATGTATATTTACAGTCAGAAGTAGGCAAAGAATTCGATGCTGACGAGATTAGAAAAATGTGCATGTAATTTTTTATTACAGGCAGTAATCGAACTCGTAATCTTTTGCAAGCAAAAGTGCCTTACTTGATTCAGATCGGGATTCTTCCCCATCCAAAGTCATTCAAATTAACAATAAACTAATATCGATAAGATATGGATTCAAATTGTGCAAGCTCACGTTGTATCCAGCAGAAAATGCTGTGTAATTTCCATTATTTTTTAGGCTTTATTATTTGTTCATAATAAAAAGCGGTGGTTTTAGTAGGTAGAAATTCTTCACACTGTAGAGTACGTGCTGTGCAGCGTCTAATGAAATTTCCACCTTCCCTAGAAAAAAACAAAACAAAAGATCTGCATGTTAATATATATTCGTGTACATTTTTTGTGATTGGTCTGATGTGAGAGATATCGATTTGACGTAAAACATAATTATATAGTTTATCACTGTGCAATATTCAGATGATACTTATTTCACGAATTTTCTTTTTTCAGACGTACAGTCGTCATGAGGAGTAGTATAGATCAATATATAACATGCATCTGAGGAGTCTAATTTTTTAATTACGTAAAACAGAGATCAAATGAAATAGAAATCTACTACTATTAATTTATTTCAAGAAAAAAAATATACATTAGTAGCGTGATTCGAACCCGTGAATGTGCTAACGTCACGCAAAAAGACTATCAATACTCCAACGCATCTATCATAAACTCTAAAGTCAGAGGAAATACTTAAATTATTACCGCAATTATATATAGCTTGAATATTACTTGGACATTGTTTGCATATAGCTTGCGTTATGACTTGGGTATAAATAGCCAATACCCAATTCTCACATTCATACAAATATATTTTTTTTATTAAAATATTTATACATTTATACAAATGTTTATTTTCACTCGTTCTTTGCCGAGTGATGGAAGGGCCATCTACGTTGTATTTTTGCGCCCCGATTGGGGAGCGCCAATGGCTCACACGGACAGTTTGTTCGCATGTATAATAGCCGCATGATGGGTATGGGAATCTCCCTCGAAATGGCAACTCTGGTCACGGTTAAAGATTATACATACATATATAGATAAAAACAATTACTAGTTCAACAATTATGGTAAGATGTCACTGATTTGTAGAAATGGAGGATTCTATTCGTTTATCGTCACATGCATGAATCAGCTGTTGATAGTATACAATGAACACCCGATTTTCATCAGTAGGGTGATACCTCCTACGTTCTCTGTGTTAGAAAA
Organism: Galerucella tenella; assembly: GCA_910591685.1. Lineage (NCBI taxonomy): Eukaryota > Metazoa > Arthropoda > Insecta > Coleoptera > Chrysomelidae > Galerucella > Galerucella tenella. The sequence continues at coordinate 8,720 of CAJUYH010001124.1, forward strand.
TGTTTTCTCTTATTTGGTCGGTTATCTGACTGGTAACTTTACAATTTATCGGGAAAAATGCTACCAATCACACCACGTACCAAAGTTCCTGCTATTTGCTGCCAACAATATAAACGAGAAGTTGGGATATTGGGAACATCTACTTTATGAACTGTTGAAAGATCGATAATTTACCTTGAATTAATAAATGGCAATATGAAAATATTTTTCATATTTTAAACACGGTGACAAAAGATCTTCAGTCTATAACGAACAGTTAACAGAATTTGATACAATTCTTTATAAATGTGTTCCAAATATTCAGTATGACACATATTATATATTGATATAACGCTTAACATGAAGAATTAATCGAATTCCAAAGACTTTGACAACATTTGAACTCTAATTAATAATAACTCTAAAAATGAGATTAATTGGATTCGTTAATTCATCTTGATGTTACTAATATAATATGAACTGAAATAATTCTTACATTGATATGCTTCAATAATATTATCATGCACATCATTCACAAAATTCATGCATGTTTGCGGACTAGTAAGAAATTATGAACGTTTTCATTTGTATTTGGTTCTTATGGAATTTGCCTAATTTTAATTTTCTCATACATGCAGTCCCAACGCCTCTATTTCACTGCTTATTTGCCGAAAACAGCTTTTAAGGCTGCAGTCGACATTTATAATATACTCCTTGTGGTGCTAAATAAAAATGTAATTATAATTTTATTAGAATTTGAAAATCATTCATCTTAATTCTAAATAAGTAAATAGAAAAAAATTTTTTTTCAAAAATTCGCAAACATTTATCTTTACAATTGTCCGAGATAAAACATAAACAAGCGCAACATAAATGAAATGAATGAACATGCATAATTAGACCAACTCGCGATTCTGTTTCAGTTGAAGGAAACAACGAATGAACGAATCGAGCAGAAAACTATTAGTACAAATATATTATACCTCTACTGTAAACATATATTCATGGGGTCTTTATATGCTATCGACACGATTGTATATACTTATTATTACTAGAGCCCACGGAACTATACTACCTGAAATGTACACACTGCAAAGGCGCGAGTACCACAATTAATGATATAGTTGGATGGAAAGTGAGGTACAAAAAAAATAAATTTCACAAAAATCAGGGGGGCGTTTTGCCAACGACAAATATATACATATATATATATATATACACTAAATAACACTATCGATAGTCCAGAGCATACCCAGTCATAGCTGAGACGATTCTGAGACGAAAAGTCCTTATCGGTTTTTCAATACATGCCATACAAATATTTCTACATTTTTCCGCAGATACAACAAAACCAGATCAGAAAACTTACTGAGGAAAATGTAGATATGAAATCATCCTATAAGTTTACGCCAAAGGTGACACATTTTTGTCATCTTTGTTCACACTGTGGTACTCTATCCGCAGTATAACAATTTGGTTTTTGTTGCAATTTTACTTTCAAATCTCACTTACATCTCTATTTTTTTTTTTTTTCCTATTACGTCTGCGAATTTTGTTACATTCAATGCCCTCGAGTTTATTTAATCGGTGTCCATTTAATTAATTTTTAAAAATTGTCAGTGCGTTTTATGCTTCCAAGAAAGTCTCGCCGAAAAGAAAATCATTTATTTATTGATTAATATGAACATAATATTTTATCTATAAAATTACGATTGTATTTACTATATCTACAATCATATGAATATCGAATAAGAGGATAGCACAATGAATAGATAGAATATTGGAATGAGCTACAGATACAAATACGTAGTCCCCTAAGCATTACATATCTATAGTGTGTTGGCATTTGACAGAAGGTGTAGGCGGCCATATAAGAGCATCATGGAGAACATTACACGGCAGTGCTATTCCCATAAGAGAGATACGTCAGATTTTATGGTGATTTGCTTGTGAGACTGGCAGAGATGTTGTAACGCTGTTACAATGGAAAAAACAGAGAATATCTCCTTGTTAGAAATTTCAATGAACTGTCCCACACACACAAACAAGCTATCAAATTAATGTTTCGTTTTTTTTTTCATGATCAATCAAGAAATTAGGTTGCCGACATTTTTCACATATTGTTATCAGTTTTTTTCCCAGGTGACCTATCATAAGTATTATATATTTCACTTAAATACTTGAAATGTAAGTTATCGACGGCAGCATTTTCATCCATTCTTTGACGTTGAAATTTATAATCTTTCTGTTTAATCTGTTTAATCTGTTCAATAGTGACAATCATAGACTAGCTACATTTGGGGTAACATATGTACATATATAATATTTGAATTTACCCGCGTCAATTGCATTTGTCCGATCGCAACATCCATATGAAGGTTAGCGTCAATCGGTGCGTTTTCTTTCGATATTGATACGTTACCATGGGTCTCTGTGCTGGCAATCGTTGTCATGAAAATTCTACGTCCAATCAGAACCTTTTCACATGTCTAGTAGCGCCAAGTTGTGGATTTGGCTTGACTGGATACAATTCAATATGGCGTGTAGAGTACTTCCTTTTCTTTCCGAGGCCGGCTGCCATCATGGTAAGTTGGTGTGATAATCTATTCGTTTGATGATAAAAATTTTGTTGATTCCAATATATAAACCTTTTTCGATTACATCAATTTATTATTTAAATATTGTAATCTCTTGCCCAAAAAATATCGTGAATTTTTTCTGATATATAATAAGTATCGAGGTCTTGTTCATTCGGTCCACATGGTTTTCAACGAAAAAGCCATTTTTATATCAATGAATTCTATTTTGTGGTTCGACAAATAATTTTTTCCGATAAAAATTGTTTTAATTTTATATCTCTAATAGAAAATTCATATTTTGATGAATGAGCGCACAGTCACTTTTATATATACTAAAATTTTACTACATAACCTCATTATTATTTGATAATGTAAAGAAAGGTAGTGATAATTTGCAAGATGGCATCATAATACTGATTTGATGAGTTTGATATTACAATAGAGTATTGTTGAAAAATTGAACAGAGATAGGAGGAAGCACAATGCTTTCAATAAATATCATTCACATTTTTTTATTTGAATTTTAGCCACCAAAAAAGGATACTAAAGGGTCTTCCAAACAACCCCAAAAAACGCAAAAGAAAAAAGAGGGCGGATCTGGTGGTAAAGCCAAAAAGAAGGTCAGTTTTATCTATTTCTAGTTACCCATTATTTTGATCAAAATAAAATTTCACTTGATGAGAAATTATTTCAACCTGACCAATAAATGGAGTTATAATACTGATTTAATGAGACTGATGAAACTTATATTGGGTTGAGAAAATTCATCGAAAAATTTCAGTTAAAGACTGTGCATTATACTCGAAATTTTCTAAATTTGCAGAAGTGGTCCAAAGGAAAAGTCCGGGACAAATTGAATAACCAGGTGTTGTTCGATAAATTAACATATGAAAAACTTCTGAAAGAAGTTCCACAATACAAGCTCATAACACCATCAATTGTGAGTGAACGTTTAAAGATCCGCGGATCTTTAGCGAGACGAGCTCTAATTGAACTACAACAAAAAGGGCTCATCAAGCAGGTTATCCAGCACCATGCTCAGTTAATTTACACTCGTGCGACTAAGGGTGATGATCCCGCAGCATAATTCAATCTCAGCCTTGTAAAAATAAGTTTAATAAAAAAAAAAATCTTGAAATCATAGTTGAGTTTTTATTTATTATTTATAATTCTTTATGATCAAATAATGCTAATGAAATTGTGGATGAGAGATTAATAAATATCGATTTACATTAATACGTGAAATTACGGATATTTTGTTAGTGAAACTTGATTAAAGGAGAATATAGTAAATGGGGATTTCATAGCGGATTTACGATTAGCAATTGTTTTATTAACACAATGGCTGACATCGAGTGAGATATAGGCTATCGCGCATTTCGGTGTCCGACAGGTATGAACTAAACTTTATGTCCAAAATTCCAGTCCTATCTACTTTCGAGACATTAAAGAATTCACATTTTACGAAGCAAATCTTGACAACATTCAACCGGTGTAAGTGGTCAGTTAAATTGTATTTTGACTAATGTTGATTGAAAAAAAAAGAAATTGAAAACTGTGTAAAATTTTGATAAAAAAAATATGGTGGTATAAACTCGTGTTTCGCCAATGACGAAACATTGGAATGGCCACAAGATCACTGAGCCCCCGAAATTCGGAGGTATATGCTCTTGAAGAGCGTGGTTATCTCATCGGAAAGAAAATCGGCCAGGTAATTTCGATTGCTCAACTCGTTTGCATTGAGATAATTATTACGTATATTTGTTGTCGTGTAATGACCCAATAGGGTTCATATGCAACTGTACATCTGGCCGAATATGTAGAGGGATCAACGAGCTCCAAGAAAATGCGTCTCGCATGTAAGATTTTTGACAAAAATAAAGCGCCACATGATTTTTTAGAAAAATTTTTTCCTCGCGAACTCGAAATATTGACCAAAATTGAGAATCCTCATATTATTCAGGTATTATCAATACACCAATTTATTGCTTGTAAAAACAATCTTATTGATCAGTACAAAATATTGCATTTTATTTTTTTTTAGGTACACAGTATTTTGCAACGTGGCCCGAGAGTTTTTATCTTCATGCGATGTGCCGATAATGGTGACTTGCTAGACTTCATAATACGTAATGGCGTTGTACCAGAGCAGCAATCAAAACTTTGGTTCCGTCAAATGTCTTCAGGTCTCCAATATCTTCATGCGAAAAATATTGCTCACCGTGATCTCAAATGTGAAAATATTCTATTGTCACGTAAACTCAATGTCAAACTGGCTGACTTTGGTTTTGCCCGCTTCTGTATCGATCATGATAATCGACGAATCCTTAGTGAAACTTACTGCGGTTCAGCGGCTTATGCTGCACCCGAAGTCGTATCTGGTACACCATATAATCCAAAATTAGCTGATGTTTGGTCATTGGGAATTATTCTTTATATAATGCTGAATGGTTCCATGCCGTTCAACGATGAAAATTTGACAAAATTACTCAAGGATCAGATGTCACGAAATTGGGTATTTCGTTCTCGTATACAAAAAAGTGTATCTTCCATAGCTAAAAGTATTGTAAGCCATATCCTTGAACCCGATATTACACTCAGATTGACTCTTGATCGTGTTTTGGGTCACGAATGGGTACGCGTAAAAAAAGACAAGCCCTTATTTGCAAACAGATTGGCACATAGCGTTCTGACAACACAACCTCAGGTAAGGAATTAATTTTTTTTCGTAGTTCCAGAAATTTGATTTATTTGGTTGAATGACGATTTGGAAACACTCAACTAGGAAAATGGAATGGCTGAAATGGGCAACTCATCACCTATAACGGATGTAGGGATAAAAATGTTTAAGAGCTCTGATAATAAAAATATAACTTGCAACGATACATCACTCGAGAATTCAAAAAAAGAATTTATTGCACGATCCCATCAGAATTAATTCAAGCTTGGAAGATATTCACAAAAAATTGTAATGCATAATTGTGGCCATTCGAAAAAAAATGATTGGGGATAAAGAACTTCGTATAACTTATTTTTATATTCTTTTTATTTAAACATTTTTCTGTTACAGTATTTTAATAAAGCTTCTTATATGTATATAAAATATATATTATTGTATTGATACTTTACTTTATCGAAAATGTAATTAGTAAAAACTTAAACTTATTGTATAACGATATACACATATGTATAAACGCATATGTGTATATACATAGTCTTGATTGATATACGAAACTATGATTTTTGGTTAATTGTACATATATATAGATTAATTTATTAACAATCATAACTATATCATATGTGTTAATCTGTTTCACGTAAGCATAGATTGAACAATATAATTTACAAAATACATAATTATCCCGTTGTCAATTTAATTTTACGGTTGCGTGCAATAGCACCTTGAAACATTCGAAATATAATATTACGAACAACAATTATTTATCGTTGAACAAAAAACTGACAAGTCTTTATAATGTTGTGTGATATGATAAATGTAAATAATAAAATCAAGTCAAACGAAATAAAACTAATAATTAGGTAAAGCTATTAATGCAGTAAAATTAATCCAACCGAAAACATACATTCATACGCATATATATATACGGTTCAACTACGTACAATTCATATGTTGTGCACATTTTTCGATCCACAATGAATGATCATGAATGAAGTTCGATCTATTGTCGGATAAATGATAAAAAAAAAATGATACTTTCTCGTTGTCCAATTAGAGGTATATTCCAAGTTTGGAGTTGGACATTATATAGTGAACGTTTTGTGTTGGTTGTCATATTCCACACCCACTGAAATAAGTTTCGAAGGCACTACGTCTATAAAGATAATCAGTATCCATTCTGTATTGCTTAATATGTTTTAAAACTATTATTACAATTACTACGTTTACTTGACAATCAGAACTCATTGAAGATTATCCATTTTTTTAAATTCTCAATTAATTATAGCAATGTTGAACATTGAAAATCTGTCGATTGCATGTCAAACCCAACCCCCTGTTAATTTGTGGAACATGTCTTCATTTAAAGTTTGGTTGGCCTCTTTGGAACGCATCGACAAAAAAATATATCCACCAATAAATTCGTGCACCACCTTGCAATCAGCTGATTGACATTCAAATATGATATTTCCTTCTTCGAATTGCACCATCATGTGTTTTACTTCCCAATTCACGTTCCATGCCTTGGAAAAATATATCATCCGGAAGATTAAACCACTCGTTTCAATAACCATATAGGTCCATAAGATGATATATGTATACTCACTTTCATTGTATTATATCTCCATGTTTTCAGATGATCACCACTATGTAAATCCATTCGCATCAATCTATTATTGGCAATGCCAAGCAATTCATCTTTATTTTTTCCAGTGAATCTAACAACAAATAATGAAATTCCATACTCAGGAAGAGATTGCCAAGCTTTTATATAATTCAATTTTGCATCAATGAGTGGCAAATCTTTAACATTCGCGTGAGCCTCCAAGATTCTCTGAGTGACCTGTATAAGCAATTTAATCAATGGTTAATTGTTTGTCTCCAGAATTTATGTATGCATGATATAAATTTTATAATATAGTATTCCTCACCTTTCCTCGAAGTTTCTTGGCAAATCTCGGTGCTACATAATCTTCCGGTGTTATATCGAGTGAGTTGGGATTAATGGCAGGAGCTTGTGCAGGTTTCTGCAGTTGCAAAAATGCAGTTATACTATTGACTTCACTATCATATGTTGAATCTGCCAATGAGCGTCCCTTAGCGGCCAGTCTACAGGCTGCCATCCATTTTGCATATTGTTGTTCCTAAAATATTTATTAAACATTTTTCATTTTTATATTTTTTTTTGAAAAACCAGTAATCATCAATTTCAATAAACCAACAGTATCACATCGAATCCACATTTCTGTCATGCCATCAGCACTTGGAACTTCCAACCTAATACCATAACGTCCTTGAGAGAGATTAACATCTGGCGTGACTTCGCAACCACGTAAATTAATAGTATACGCTGGTGCCTCTGAACTATTACTTTTTTGAGAGAACTCTTCACGGCTCTTGTATAATCTGAGATGCAGATCCCGGCATGTAAACCAGTATCGCTTGTACGCTTTAAGCGTAAAACGTTTTGGTTTAAAAAACCGAAGATAATCACAAAGTTCTGGTACTTGTGTTATGTCACTTGGCCCATTGCTTAGTGTATTGCCTTCGAGAGACACTTGAAGATCTGTTAATGCTGCATCAATGTCGTCTTCAACTGGCGATGCCGAACCATTAATATCGTAACATGGCTGTGGTACACAAGATTGAAGATTCACCTGTACCTATAATATCATTACAGTTTTATTATTAATTTGTTTTCAGTTATTTTTACATGTCTCTTTAGAATACTTTGTCATTTTATTACAGAGTTTGGCATTGATCCTAATAAGTATATTGTATACCAAATCATATCGAGGTTCCGACACGTAGAAAAAAAAGTCTTTATATAATAATTGATGCTAAAAAAAGAGAACGCTTAATTTGTATACTTTTCGATTAATTAATTTCCATGGTGATTTCGAACATAACATGAAGATGCATCAGACGAAGTGAAACTAACAAATTCTCCCCTTTACGATAGTGCAGTCTTGACCATGAAAACTATAGTTATCGTAATACTAGGTCTCAATAGTGATAATAATAATCACACCTGTAGAGCGGCGAACATAAGCATCTCCTCCTCAGTGCAGTCAATTTCTTCCGCGAGAAGTTGCCATTTGGCCTGTTCGTAGATCATGTTGATTCTCACTGCGTCTGTCTTTGGATTCAAATCATAAAAGGAGTAAAACTTGAATTTGAGTTTCAGAGTGTCAAATTCACGGATACCCTGTTCCATAATGGATAATGACGAATCCAGCCATGCTACATTTATTCTTGCCCTTTCAACCAGACTTTTAGGTCGTATTAATTTCGAATGAATTTCAGATGATATCGTCGAAGGACTTTGAGCTAATGAATCTGTTATGGCCCCATTCAAAACTTCCAAACTCATTGTACTATTATTCGCATTGAATGATCCTGTACTGCCGAAGCCTGATGAATTGTTATTCCTTTTCCATGTGCCTGATTGCTTGAATTGAAATGAAAAATGGAAAATGAGTAATAATAGAAACTATTAAAATAATACAAATGAAAAAAATTGAAATAACACGACAATCTTACTGAAATTGGTGAACTGATAGGCGTACTATGATTTCTGTTATTTGTTATGACTGGTGCGCACATAAAAGGACTACTGTGATCAAGACTGCCATTGGATCCTTTTGCATTTTGAGTCACTGAAATGAAGGTATTAGTATCTGCTGACGTGTTCCAGTGCACATTCTTATGATTTTCAATCTTTTTTTTTGTCGGTAAATCTTTTAAATTATACTTTAAGTGATTGGGTTCGAGAGGTTTGCACAGTGACATTTCCTCTGGATGTCTTATTCCTAAAGATCAAATGAACATTAATTGGTGTCTGTAATTGTTATCGTTATTATCCACTAGATTCACATTCTTTGTTGAATATTCAACTTTGTTGAATGAAACTAAGACCTATTGTAACTATGTGTGTTGTATTTCAATTGACGATCTACAATTTTCCTCGACTTACCTAATTCTTTGCAAAGATTAATAATGGCGTTGAACGTTTTAACGGAAAAGTCAACTCTACAATCGAGACAACGCATATCTGGCAGCTGCACTCGTAAAATTTTGTGCATTGGTGTAAAATGTAAGAGAGCATCCGCTGCGACTCCATATTGATCTAAAGTACTTCTTGTTCTCGTAAGCCAATGATTTCTTGCAGGCCACCAAAGTGCGTGGTCTGACCAATCCATCGCAATATCTGAAAATTTATAAAAAAATATAATTAGACACGTATCAAAAATGTTTCAAGGGAACTTACAATAGTTAAAACTCATTGGAAAGTATATAAACATTAGCAACTATGTCGATTGCAATTTGAAGAAATATCAGATTGTTCAGTCTGCCGGATGTTCATTACCATTGCACACACACATAACGAGACCGGATGTTTGTTCTGCATTATGTTTCGACCCACTATTAATGTGCGTACATATCAATTCAGATATTGTTGGTAAGTATATAGATTAATCTATCAAATGAATAATAATAAATATGCTATCTAGTGGATTCAATGATGTGTCTTAACCATAATGTCATTATTAATAAAGAGATAGTAAATGACACTTATTATCATATATGATTTATATCACGTGACACCGAATAAAACATTCAGTATTTTCATCGAATCGATGACTGAAACTGTATAAAATTATAGTCAGTGATGAATTTAAAATATTTGTAGTTTGAAAGTACATGAAATATTACAATCAAATGTGTAACTATGGTAACTTTAGTAACAGCGTAAAAAAGGTATGGAGTATGAGTTGCAAGAATTTTATCCTCTTTTTCATTATACGAGTATATTTATATATTGTTATTTCTTGGAAGCTCTAGACTCAGACGAACATTGAATTATGAATTCAAAATATAATTATGAAAATATTTTAAAATTAGTCAAAGAACACTGCAAAATTTTATCAGCATTATTTGATACAATTTTTGATTTTCAGAAAAGTTCGAAATTGAAATTCTCAAAAATGTCATTTTGCAAGAAATAAATTAATGTGTCCAACCAATTTTGTCGTAATTATCACGAAAACAGTTTTTCTTGTTTTTTAGCGAGGTGGGTACTTTTGGTTGGAATACATTGTATATGTAGTAACTGCTGTTCGGATATGGTACATCACAGCTCTGAGTGACGGCAGACTCGATGAAAATAGTGTTGTTTGAATGAAACTTAGCGTTTGTGGATGAAAAGATTGTGGGGAAAAAAAACTGTGGAGAAGGCAAACCACTTTGTGGCAATGGTGGATTTTAGAATTTGGAGAAATCAAGGAATTTCTTGAGGTAATTGAGACCTTTGTAGAGAAAACAACAATTTCAATTATGACTGAGGCGAATATGTGAACATTTCTTGTGATAACTTGTTGAAGAAATTGAAAAATTTGTCATTATTCAAAATAATTCAGAATACCAATAAAATATCCGAATTTCAAACTTAATTTAGTTGACTAACGCTAGAAACGGACATTTGTTTTTTTACTGCTTCTGGTAGTTCATGATTTTCTAGAAAAGTTTATGGCATCATAAAATATATCGACATTTGTGTTTGGCACAATGACTAAAACCCTTTGAAGTGGTATGAAAAATACTGTGTTAGCATCATTTCACATACAGCGCAATACGTCAAATACTGTTTTCGTACTTTTTTAGGTATTACTGCATCAAATTTCATTAAATGCAAAGCTCTCCTGAATAACATAACCTAAAAAATAAATGAAAATTATTTGACAAAATATCGAAGTTCCTAAAGGTACTCAGAACTGACCAGCAGATGTGGCTTAAAAACATGGCTACGTATTGTGTGCAACCAAAGAATTACCCATAAGTTTACATTAAGTTCGCGTGATTAATTTAATTTATCTATGTTTACTATTAATGAACTTTTCGATTGAGTTGGATCAAATCCAGCTCAGAAAAATGTTACAAATGTAGAGAAAATCCTTGAAGCTAGTCATTTAACTAAATGTGGCAAAAATAATGAAAGCACAAGCAGTGATGTTGTGAGTTTTACAGCGTTATGTTTACAAATCTCTCGTACAAAAGAAAAATCTCATGAAATTCATGGGTCTGTATCAAAAGGAAATATTTTAACTGTTAAATGCTCATATAAAGTTGAATTAGGCGACAAATGTAAGCACATGGTGGCAACTTTGTCATATTACTATCGGTACGTGATTTTCTAACTTCAAATGTCATTTAGGAACTTATTAACTAATTAACTAATAATTTTTTCTAGGAAAGGGGAGCAACTGGGTATTTTATCATGCACTGATGAAAAATGTGAGTGGAAAAATAAACAAGAACGGGTTGTTAAAGAATATAGTGCAACTCCAATCCATTAGCATGCTTGTTTTTCCAACTTAAAACGTAAACGTGAAGTTAATCAAAATCCAACCGACGACCAGGTAATCAATAATTCTCCTACTCAACAAAATCATGATGATGATCTTGATGAAGTTCACGAAGGTGAAGTATTTGAAGAGGTGATATCAGCCAGTGCAATAAAACGGAAATATCCTGCATGGAGTACGGTAAAAGATCTCATTATACCTGGTGAAACACAATCACTTCTTTTAAAATGTAATGAACATATCCTCATGTGCGAGCTTGTATTTTTTAATTTTAAAGCCCGTAGCCATGCTTTAAACCTATTTATTTTTTCCTTTTTTCCAAGTAAATTTTCAATATAAACAAAACTACTATCAGGCATGGGTATAGCACGGAAACTACGTTTCTAAGTTTTCATGTGATTTACTACCACAACCATTGACACCATAATAAACTCTACTTTTATTTTTTTTATGAGAAGTTAATTTAATAGCTTCCGTTGCTATTAACAAATTTTTATTTAATTTATAATTTTATTCAAAGTAAGTACTGGATACGCATGTACATTTGAGTGCCCACTAAAACTAGTACTTTTTTTAGCTACCGGATGTCGTGACCAAAGTGGTCAGCTACCAATATGATAATTTATTGATAGTGTTTGAAATTTCTAATATTAATACTTAAAAATTTGTTCACATGCCCCACATAAATGCATGAAAATCATAATAATTGAAAATGATATGTTACCCTGAAAGAAGAGTGCAATTGTTATCATGCTTACTCAGTGGGTATGATAATGTGGAACAGACGAACAGGTCACCATAGAAGCTGATGCTGAGTGCATTTTCAGTCGTGGAAAATTTTCGAAGGATGAAAGCGGACAGATTTGGATCCGATGTGTCCAATGTGAGGGTTTGGTCTATGAAGAATGTGGGGAATAAGCAACAATGACACATGTATTTGCGATTTTGTGCACAAGTCAATGCAACGTTTCTGCCTATATATTATGGCGGGGAATTCGAGAGTGAATCCCTCATAAATTAATAGCTGCACCAGACGGCAAAATGGCTCATAGTTCTTTGATGCTCGACGTCCAAATCGAAAAATTGTTGGGTGCCAGGTCCTCCTGATGGACCACGATTTCACTCGCGATCAAAATCGAAGCGGAATAAAATAAAACAGACAAGAAAAACTCGCAACGAAATTTGTATACAGCAGCTCGGCTTTTCCTCAGCACGCGGAGGCGGTTGGATTTAAGTAGTTGGGCAACCTAGGGTAGAATGAATGCAATAATAGGATGTTCCAACACCAATAAATAGTTTTGATTAATTATTGGACACGGTGATTATTTATTATAATAATGATCAAATTTACGTGACCTCGAATAAACCTTAACATACGGTTGGTATTAACAAAAGAAATTCCGACATTATTTGCGAATAATAATAATAATAAAGAATAATGGACAAAACAAATATATACATGATATCGATCGACTCGAAACAAATTTTAACTAAAGTCGCAGAAATTGAACATAAGAATCTCAAAGCAATAATCAAAAAGAGAAGAGCTAAAATTTAAACACACGAATTTCAATACGATAATTAAATGGAATCTCAAAAGTTGAACATAATAAGTTCAATTAATAATCGCGCAGAACGATTACATTCATTAAGCACTATTACATTATAATGAAACGTCTGTAATTTCGCTTTATACGAGACAATACGTTTTGGTGTAGCCGAGGGATGAGTTTTAACCCACGAAAAGACAAAAAGAAAGTGGTGTGACGTCACCACTTCTCCACTATTATAAGTACGCACAAAGGCAGTACGTATTTTCAAGGCGTACAAAGCCTGACCTATGCTAGCACGTTCTCTCTCATACTCATGCAAGCATACAGAGCGACCCGAACAATGCACTTACGGTTTCGTCAAGTTAACGCACACTAAATGTTTCGCCGCATACTCGTTGATATGAATTTTCACTTATGTACACTGACTCGATGCCATTGATCGAATAACGTTAAGAATCTATTAGTCTTGCTCCGTGGTGAAGATGAATATCGGCCAAAATAATTACAAGCGCTGCGATGCTCCACGATGTCTGGTGCGAACGTTCGACAAAATGCAAAGAAACGCGATGTCACACTGCCCGAAATGAAAGAGGTATGATTCGCATACCACCGATAGTTTTCTCCTTGGCGTTATTCCACGTCCTTCAGGATCCGACGATATAGCGCGGATTTCTTCACAGTTACTTTTCTTCCGTCCGCATTCGACTTCCAAGTAGTCTGTCCAAAAATGACTGTCCTCCCAGAGATACTTTTAACTCAGCGTCCAAGACGACAAACTCCACATGAAAGTCCAAGCGACAATGGTTGATTTTCAGCAAGGCAACCATCTTCTCGTCATTCTTTGTACCCCCCCTCAGGTCAAGGCTTCAATTTGATGGTAAAATCACGATCGATAGCCAATCGGTTATTGACTTCTCCAAAATTTTCCATTCATTTGTCACGCCTCCCCGCATTGAGCACTAATTTCACCCGACTTTGTTCGTACGAGCTAATATTAATGCGCGGCACCCCTGGGATTTACATTCATCATTCATACGTAATATTCCTTACATCTACATCTTATAATAATTCATACAAAGTCATATCCACATTCTCGCACTTCATCTGATTACATCGTTCATATAGCTTTTGATAATATTTTTTATTTCGTGCATTTTCCCTCGATGTGCCATTGTCCCTTCCACTCTCGCTGTGTGATGTCTTCCGAGTAGTCGCTTCAAACAAATAATATTCTCCCGCAGTACGATATTTTTGGGTTTTCTCCCGCTACCTCCGTGACTCGTGGTCGATGATTTCCTATTTTTCTATTTCTCAATTGTTTTTCACGCCCGTATTAGTGGCCGCTAAATGGGGACGTCATTCTCCCACGACCTGAGATCTCTGCGTTCGCATTGATCGAGGAGAGCGCACCTATTATTGCTGTTCATCCATTCGTAGTATTCTAACCTGAAAAGTGTAATATGGCAAAAATCAAATCGAAACCCAAAGTGCGACAAAAATAAGAGTGAAAAATTCTCGGTGCAAGTATAGTAAAGAACAATTGAACTTGGCAGTGCCAAAAACCTCAAGTGGGAAAAGCAGTCCAGAAATTTCTCGGAAATATAATGTGTTGGAATCTATAATTCGGGCTGAAAAATCGGCAAGTATGGTGACAAGCATCCGGGTCCAGCTACAGTACTCAGTGACGAAGAAGAGAATCAACTTGATGAGTGGACATTTCTTTGTAGCTGTGGTGAATTTCCAGTGACGAAATAGAAACTGGTCCAGAGCGCAAATTTGATTTGCGACCACGATGAGCATAAAACTCCGTTTGTCAATAGCAGACGTAGTCGAAGTTGATTTGAGTATTTCATGAAGCGACATCCGAATGTTTCTCAACGAGCCTCATAAAATTTATCATTAAGTTGTGCCTAAATTTCGCAATATAGTATAAGTTTATGCACCGTTAAAATGGACATCTTTATCTCACCTGTCGTACTCCCCAGACGTTGCTCCGTCTGATTACCACTTGTTTCGCCCAATGGCACACGGCCTGGGTGACCAGCACTTCGATTCTTATGAAGAAGTCAAAAATTAGATCGACACAAGGATCTCATCAAAAGAAGACGAATTTTTTCGTCACGGGATTCGGTTGCTGCCCGAAAGATGGGACAAAGTATAAGCCAGCAATGGACAATATTTTGAAACTTAATGTATGTTAACATTTTTTTTATAATAAAGTCTCAAATTAAAAAAAAACGGCGTGAGCAAAGGTGTGGACCTAATATATGGATATACATGATTTGTATATCGTACAAGGACTTCATATGTTCGCTCTGAGACCGATGCATTTACACGTCCCATCCTCTTCCTTACTTCTCTTTCCTGTCACCACAGTTCTATCCTCTGATTTCAGCTTCATCTGTTCCCTTCTGCTTTCGCTCACCTTTGTCATAACTTGATCTTTTATGGTTTTCTCTTACCTCATCTGTTTCTGTCTTCGAGTCTCCTTTTCTTCTTCTTTAAACTTCTCTTTCTCATCCACTGTACTTCTATTTCCACTGAATGCAAGCTTCTATCTTCTAAATAAAGAATGAATATAATACCAAATAAATGTCGACGCCAATAAACAATAAATTTCTTTTGTGTACTTGTGTACAAGAAGTTGATCCAGCAATGTGTAGTCAATTATATTCTCAAGCCATTCATTAATGTTTAGTTGAAGTGATGCAGAATTTGAATGATTTAAATCAGACTTATCGAGCAAATATCTACGGAGAAAACAAGTTTCTGATTGTCTTCTTTGTCTTTATTGGATTCCATTGTATGTGATGTTATTAGTGAAATCAAAAGAACAATATTTCATGGATGGAGATACTTTTTATCCATTTTCAGTACTTGAGTTTATTTCATTTGACAATTCTCTTTCGTGAGGTGTTGGTTGGCTTGAATGAATTAATAAAATCGGATTCTGTCGGTTTTTCGTGCTTTGCTTTTACAGTCATACAAATAATAATTCATCGTTTTCCACGTTTTATAAATGGAAACAACGTGATAGAAAAGTTTCTGTCGCATAAAAAATTTATTGAATTGTGTGATTTTGAATCCAACTGTTTCAATCTATTCATGTGCAATAGGTAGCGTCGAACTTATTCAGGGACCCAGTAACAGCAGCGAATATGAAATGCAGGCACGTGGAGAGTCTCTACTTCGGCCTCAGATAGATTATGTAACAAGATGTCTACTTCATCATATTTTTCCTTAGAACATGCGCGATATGTATATTTAGGTTCGTACTTTGCTTCACATATACTAGTCTCTAGTGACTGTACGACTAGCTCAACTCATGAATCCGAGATTCTGTTGAATGAGAAACAAATAAATCCATTCATCAAAAGTCATGAAAGTATTTACATTTCACGTATTTATATAATATTATTACACACTGAGCTGCTTAATAAAGAGTCAAGAAGATGCATAAAAGCTTGACATCAATTAATAACAATCGCACCAGTTACGTTATTAATTGATATAAAAATGACTGTTTGAAAATGCCGAAAATGAATTGGAATGAAGTTGAGACGTTGATATTTCATTCACACTGATTCGTTTGTTTATTAATATTAACCTTATTTCTAATTGTAGATAGGTTACATATATTTTCCCGACAATTGGTGCGTGCGTATTGTCTTATGCACGAGCGAGACACAATTATAAATGATGTGGCTCGTAAAGCCACTATCACTTAGATTGACTTTTTCACAGTTCACTCACAGTACGTATATTCGCAATACACTCACAAGCGAAGACAGTCATTAAGTCAGCAGGCAGGAACAGAAGATGATGCAACCTGTGGGTCGTAAAGCCACGTGTGACATCAGCTTTGGCAGAGATTGCAAATATAAATATTATTAATTGCAAGTGCAGTAGATGAACAGGTAGGTGAAAGTCCCTATGATTGAATCGAGTAGTCAATTGATGAAGTGTGAACCCAGTGAAAGGCAGAGTCACTTAGACGTAAGACGCACAGTGTTGAGTCAGTGATTATCAGGTGAAAACTGATGGGATGCTGTGCGTGTACTGATCACTAGCAGCAGAGTTGCGCCTTTGTAGTCATAATTGCAACCAAGTTGGCATAGCAACTGCTATACTTGTCGTAGGGCCGCAAACAGTCGAGAACATTCTCGAACAATGACAGATAGAATGTAATAATTCGCGATATCAATTAGAAAGAGCATTTTTACAGTGTAAGTTATAATCATTTAGTTTAAAAACATATATGTGGAATAGTAGTATCAAAGACAATATCTATATGAATAAATTTTAGAACGTGCTTGTCGCACATTGTATCTTTATACATATTTACATGT
This sequence comes from Galerucella tenella, assembly GCA_910591685.1. NCBI lineage: Eukaryota > Metazoa > Arthropoda > Insecta > Coleoptera > Chrysomelidae > Galerucella > Galerucella tenella. The sequence continues at coordinate 26,222 of CAJUYH010001124.1, forward strand.
AACATATTTTATATGTGATAAAATAATGTTATCAAGTGCAATCACCATCCCACATTGTGAACCCAATCAAAATGTGAAGTTTCAAAAATGTTTCAATAATATCTGATATTGACGTCAATTATCTTAGTTGTATCATGTCAGCTTTTCTTGCTTTAGACTTTGTGAATACTGTAATTTAGTTCTGCGTTCACAATTCCCATGGAATTGTGAACATATGTTTTTTTAAATATATGCTGATTGTTCCGTCACTGACCATTAGTAGCAGCACTTCCCGGGCTGCACTTATTCACGCCCTTAGTTTGAGTGGTTGGCGCATCTCGGTCATGCGCACAACTCTCATTAATATGCATAAGTCAACCGCGCAACTTGTCAATATTTCTGGGCCTATCAACTAATAGAAAAATCATGCCACTCATGCGCGTCCAATGATCACTCAATCAATCTTCGGGGGCTACCACCTCACCCCACCTTCAACTCACCGCTAAGCTCTAGAGGACGCCGGCTCATCTTTTACATTCATTGTTCGACCAGCTCTTATAGTGTACGGGTCCAACTCGGTCAATCATTTATTTCTCAATCAATCAAGTCAAATCATTTAGTGTACCCTCATTTGTTCAACTCATAGTAAAACAGTGCTGATCACTGCGTGTAATTACATCAGTGAATCTCATCCAATAGTGCATCATCATTTAGCTCAACTCATCCAGATCAGCACTGAACTCAAACTACACTGTCAACTCAAGTGAACTGTATTATTATTACTCAGTATTATTCAATTATTATTATACTAGTGTGAATGTGTGAGAGAATAAATTTTGTTTCTATATTTTGTTAAGAAAAAATAATCTTGTCAGTCAATCTCCACCTCAATCACCCCGACAAACTTCCAGCAGTTAATTTTAAAGTGTTTTACAAGATCTCAAACACTGATATATAAATTTCTGTATTCCAAAATTTATAACGACACAAAGGTTTGTATTGTGAGGTTATATTGATTTTGGAGGAAAAAATATATTTTTAGAAATTATATCTATGAGTCGATTTTCATAAATTATAACTATTGCAGAATACAGTATCTCCGTATACGGGTGAAAACATTCTCCATGAACTTTAGCGTGTACTCGGTCGGTTTCCGACCCGACCAAGAATAGGGTAAGATTACGCTGGAATAGTGAACACAACGCCGGAAATAGGTCGAGAAAATTCATAAAGTTTTATTGCAGGATGAGAATGCACCGAACTATACATCGCGGAAATTCTTGACGGTAATCAAAAATATGAATTGGCTAATCAGTGGTCTTTAAATTAAAATTCGAACTCCATGGCTGACTAACGTGATTTGTTATTGCCGAGCGGGCAAAGAGAACGTATGTAGTCAATGGTAATATGCAAAAACTTGCCATTTACTTTCGCACATACGCTCGTACGTTATTTCTATTGAATATAGTTAGAGAAATACATACATGTTAATATAAATTTCTTTTGAATACTGATTTATTACTTTGAATAAAATGAGAAACCAGTGTCCTCAACTGTTACTACGCGAAACATGCGTATGACGAATATCAGACGTCAAATATATCGAAAGGGTCACAATAAATTCGGCGAAATCTCCTGATCAGAGATAGTTGATGAAGACGAAGAACTATTGAAAGCATTTTCATTGAAGTGTCAGGTAATATCAACGATTATGCATGTCCATTAATTTTCATTTTTTGCGGCATTTGGATGAAGCTCTGCCCAATACAAGCTCATTGCGGGTTACAACTAATTTCCCATATGACAATTTAAATAGATAAATAAATATTAAGTAGTATAAATGAAACTACTCATGTTGGTCTAAAAATATGTTTCAAAAATACGATATAACGATTCGCACCTAAAACATTTTCGCATTACGAGCTTAATAACAGGAAACTGTCGCACGAAATATTACCCTTCTGAGAGAATATATAGGAGATGGTGGTCCAAAATGATGCCCTTAATTTAGAAACTGTAAAAGTCAAAATATATAAGAAATGAAATATAAATAAATTTTTTTGGAATGTCGGTAGATTGTACTTAAATTTTGCGTTACTAAGTTTTAAGATACAGTAGGTAAGCAATTTTTTGAGGGCAGGAATGTAGAAGCATTGGTGTTAAAAATGGAAGGGGGCCCAACTATGCCTTTAGGGCAGCATTTTGGGTCACCTTCCCCTATATTATAAGGAAAATTCTGCCTTGCAAGCAAATACCGTCAAATTTAAGGAATCTTATATACAATGTAGAATTTGAAATTCCCAATCTAAAAGTAGGTATATTTAGTGGAATTAAAATAAATAGACGGATGACTTATATGCATTATATTATACTCTACGAGGATTGTACGCATTGCATAATGTTTCATTTCGAACAGATGAGCAGGGAGCAGAACTCAGTTCCGTTTCGCTATTTTTAAGAACTTATTATTACAATGAACACGGTGATTCGAATGGCTTGTAAAACACAGATTTGCAATCGAACGTTTAAAACAGATGACGCAGAAATATAATATTAATGTAATAGAAGCTAATGGTGACGATTATGATGATATAATATTAATTCTACATATACATCATTTTGAAGTCACTGGAGAAACACATGGAGTACCGTAAAATAGATCACACCGATATACTTTACTTAATATAAATATAATAAAAATTTAATTAATATAAACAATAATTCATCCCATTGACTATAGGCATTCCGTTGTAAGTTAAAATGCATACTAATAATAGTAAAACCAATACTTTTGATTCACAACTGCAACTGTCTGATCGTACGGCTTTGATCGGCCTGTTTTTGGTCTGCCGCGATGTTTTCACATTGCCTTTCGGTGTGTAAAAATCGGCATTTTTCCGTTATTGACTTGGCTCGATTTCGGCCTGCAATAAGCATTCGACAACCTCTCGGCGTAATATCGGCTTATAATAGTGTTTGGACATGCTATTAGCCTGTCTATTATCACTCGATTCCTGTGGCGGAGGTGGGTGCCGATCTCAATATCGCTGTTTGTTCGAGAAAGTTCTCGAATATGGGAACTAGTCTACGGGCAATGCAATCACGTGATTGCTCGCCTTATTTGGGCATAATGTTGGCGACAGCGCCGCTGCCCTATAACCATAGGGTAAGACGCACTAACGGCCCATTAGTACTGGCTTCGACGTCTAGCTGTGAACACCGTGTGTTATCTGTGTCTGCTATTTCGCCTGCCTCATCTTTGTGCGATTTGCATCTGGCTACTGTGCTTCATCTGACTGCTCAACCCTTGGTTGTTGCTCTGGCAACTCATCTGACTTTTCAATTCGTGCACTTACGGAAGCAATAACGCAAGTATACACGGCTGATGCAACACCACGTGAATATACGCCCCACGAGGCGCATCAATCGTGCTGCTGTTACCTCCATTGCCATCTCACTGACTTTGCTTCTGTGTTACTGCTCTGTGTTAATTGTGTGCTACCTTATCATCATAGTGGATGCAACAAGACATTTCAACTAAAATATATGCTGTGGCTTTACAACCCACGCATTATATTATATGTGTGTACTGTGTACAATTGTTACCCACATACTCACCTCCGAGCATTTTTGTATATTTAGGATTAAGTGTTAGAATTAATAAGTATATTTGTTCAGCATAAGTCAAGTCCAGGCATCTTCTTGATTATTCAAACTGCAATCTCAAACACTGTTCGTTAAATGACATAAAGTATAGCTATATATTGCAGGGTAGAACGTAGCGACGATAATTCTCATTCTTTTATCATGATAAGGGTTCGGAATGTAAATCTATTAATTCCGCGTGTCGTATGCGAAAATGTGACATACTTTGGCTATGGTACTACAGGCGGACTCGGTAGTCTCCACATCTGTCGTCGGTCCGGTTATGACTGGACTCGTAGTGGTGGTGATCGCTCAACCTGGACCTAACCGGTTTAAAATCAATACCTTTACAGTATCTTCTATTAAATGAAGCGTTTCTAACGCTTTAAGGGGCGGGTGGCACACTTCGATTTCCTGTTCGTGGGACAGTGAGACGTTTTTGGATAGTATATGCCAACTTGGCGAGGTACCCTTTGCACTCCATCACAACCACATAATCATCTTACGTGCAACCACAAAATAATTTATCTTCAATCTTCCACGCCGACGACTAATTAGTTCGTCAGGATTAGATACAAAGCAGTGACCATTACGTTATCGTTTGGAATTCTCGACGCTGATACCAAGAAACCACGAAAAATCGCGACAATGACTACAAGGTTCAACACCAAGATAACCGATTGGCAGCGATTTGACGGGGTCCTGGCTGTACTCACAAATTCACAGCTCGACGTTCTATCGCTGGACTCGATGAAGGATGTCGAGTCATTTGCTAAGAACTTGAGCATAGTTCTCGTGGATGCATCAAGGAAACCGATACCCCATAAGACGCGATTTTAGAAGTCCAACCCGTGGTGGACACGGGGACTCACGGAAGGAGAAACATGTAGTGTATCGTCTTCGCACCATATACCAACGGGACTAGAAAAAACTTCAGGACCAACAGCGTGCTTACAGGATAACACTCAGAAAGTACTCGCGGAACATCCGGAGAACGAGTTAACCTAGGTGGAAAAAATTGGTCTCCACCCATGGCAACAATAATCCATAGGGATTCGTCTCTAATTCAAACGCCGACAAATTATGAACTGAAAGCCTTTTGAGTTGTCTCAAAACTGCACACGAACAGGCCTAATATCGTTAAGAAATAGCAAACCATTTGCTTCACGAACATGTACCGGATGACCATACAAACGCTGCCATACCAGAAGAAACTGACATACGGACAAGTTCTAATATCTCTCTATGGACAAAAAACGCATACGACTACACCGCTACTGAAATTTACGTTTGTCACGATCAATGAAAAATAAGGCCTCAGGGCCTGATTTCATTAAGGTACAAGTTGTCAAGAGAGCTTATGTGTTAAATTCAAATTTATTTGTCAGTTTATTTAATTCTTGTCTTCATTTAGGTGTTTTCTCAGCAACCTGGAAGGAGGGTTCTATCATAATGCGCTTTAAAGGCAATGGGAAAAATGTAGCTAATCCCAAATCGTATAGCCCAATTTGTTTGCTTTCTGTTATAGGAAAACTCTTCGAGAGTCTAATCAAACAAAGATTAGTTTCCACTGTGATGTTCGAAGGTAAAGTTTCTGATAGGTAGTTTGGGTTCACAACCAGCAAGTCGACAGAAGATGCAATAGTCGAAATATAGAAGATAGTGCGCATGTCCGAAAAACATCTTGTCATTCGACATTCGACGCCTTCTTGTCGACATTTCTGAAGCATTTGACAATGTATGGTGGCATGTAGTGCTGCATGGTTCGAAAGAGCGTGAATGTCCTAAGAATGTATTTGACGTTCTGAGCGGTTATTTTAGCGATAGGAACGTTAGTCTAGACTAGGGATTAAATGGTGTTTCTAAGCCGGCGTCGAAGGGATGCCCACAAAGATCGGTTTTCGGTTCAACCAGGCGGAATCTAATGTTTGAAAGGATTCTCGAAAAGTTGGAGGCGATCATATGCAATAAAATTGTTGTCTACGCTGACGACATGATAGTTCTTGTTGAAGGCACTTCACGCCTCGATCTTCATCAAAAAGCACAAGAGGTGGTTAATTTGATTTAAAGTTGGTGTGTTATTGCCAAGCTTGTGCTCTCTGAAGCCAAAACTGCGGCCATCATCCTCAAAAGCCAATAGCAGGGAAGGAATTGAATAGGATAGCGAGGTGGTGGCATTCTGTGGCGATAAAGAAATATTCAGGTTAAGCCGAAGTATAGAAATAGAACTCCGATCATTAAATTGAAAGGGAAATGAAAAAAAGGGAAAACGATTGCGTTCAAGGAATGTATTAAGTATTTAGGAATTGATTTCGATAGAGAACTTAGAGTTAGGACACACACCCTTAAAAGGTACGAAATGGCCGATGTAGTCTACGGTCGACTGCGCAAAGTTGCTAAAAGTGTTCGGGGTTTGAAATTTCATGTTCTGAATATGGTGTACAAGGGTTTTTTACGTCCCGTTGTCGCATACGCAGCAGCGGACTGGTAGGATCATTGTGGGGGCAGAGATTTCCGTGCTCTATGGTGTAGAGCGTTGATAACGATAACATCAGCCTATAGAACGGCTTTGTATGATGCACTCTGCATTTTGCCAGGTGCGATGCCTGCAGACAGATATCATGATGGAAGAGCGGGTAACGTGTCATAAGATACGTGTTGGCGAAGAAGCCAACACGTATGAAGCGGGCACAATGAGTAACCTCGGCGCATGATCAAATCACTGCCGTTTTCTTTCCCCAAGATCGAAATGCGGTTCAGCGCTACTTGGGTTGGTCCGAATCACTAAGTCACCCGAGTAATCACGGGACACGGTGCGTTTGGTGCGAAACAGGTAACTTTCGGATTTGTCAACAGTCCGTTATGTGAAGTATGCGGTTCTGAGGTGGAACCTGCTCAAATGTGGTCAATGGAGCAGTAATGTGCAAAGCAAAATACAAAATCTTTGTGGATTATTGCAGCTCTGTAATATTTATCAAACGCGCAGAAGGGTTCGATCAAGGTTGGGTAGGAGAAATTATTTTTCATTTTTTATTTTTTCTTCATCTTCTCATTATTCATAGTGCGCGTATAAGTAGTCTCTTCAGCTCGATGTGTTGTAGTTCCAGTGATGGAATGTGGCCCCACAGTTTTTCCGGACAAACCACATCTCGGAGGACCTGCCGAAGATAGGTGTATTTATGTGCTCACAAAATATTTCAACTTCTTAAGTCATCGCATATTCAATTGAATGTACTTTCTTACAGAACTCCAAAGTTTTTCAACCTTACTCTCGAACAAATACCCCAAAATGAAACAAAAGTGACGAAGGAAAAAATCCGTTACGAACTTTTGGAAGTAGCGCCTGTAAGCCATGCATCTCTAGCTCCGTTGCAAGAAGTTTTTGCCTCTGCGTTGCAACTCTGAAGAGTAGCGACCTCACAACATGCACCCCAGCTAGTAGGTTCATTTCCGATCAGGTCGATTTGCATACGTAGTTCTACACCATTCACAATCCACCGGCTGGCGTGTATAGGTGTGCACTACAAATATACTTATTGCGGGCGACGAACTCCAAGCTCACATTTTTCAAATGTATGTGGATGGTCATGGGTTGGGAGTCGTGGTAATAAAATACCACCTTGTTCTATTTCAATACAGAGGGCAGTAACAGATCGAAACAAGTAGTGGTGCGACAGTAAAATGGAAACTGGATGTGTATGTTAACTTGGTGAGGTGACGAATGCATTCAGGTGCTATTATACAATCATCTATTTTCACTTGAGTAATCGTATATCCCAAGTTTATGCTGCTTCTGTATTTTGTTCAGTTTGTTTTATCATTCCATTATATGTACTGTTTATTTTTCATGTGTACCAGCCTTGCATTATTTGATGTATTTTTTTCATCAATGGTATAACAAAATCTAGGAGTGTGATTCGAGCATCTAAACGAATTGCTCCATAAACGCCGCAGTAGCATAACACATACAGCTGAATTTTACCGACCATTTGATATAGGGATGATATTGTAAAGAAATAACCGTAATATTAAGCATTATTTTTGAAAGAACTTCTACTCAAGATGTAATGTGTGTAGTGTTTTATTAGGTATTCCAATTAATTCGTAGCTCGTTTCAAAAAATGATATAGATAGTACAGCGTTCCGTCGTTCAACAATATATTCTCAAGTGTTTTGCGGAGATTTTTATTCATATAAATATAAAACTGCTGCTGAAAGTTATTGTATTATGATGCAAGTTTATAGTGATCATGGTCCAACTGAGCAAACATGTTACAGACGATTTGCACGTATTCAATCATTTGCCGTTTTTTTTAATTTGAGGCTTTATTATAAAAAAAATGGTTACATACATTAAGTTTCAAAATATTGTGCATTGCTGGCCACTATTTTCTCCCATCTTTCGAGCAGCACCTGAATCCCGCGACGAAAAAATTCCTCTCTTTTGATGAGATCCATGTGTCGATCTAATTCTTGACTTCTTCATAAGAATCGAAGTGCTGGTCAGCCAGGCCGGGTGCCATTGAGCGAAACAAGTGGTAATCAGACGGAGCGACATGTGGAGAGTACGGCGGGCGAGGTAAAATTTCCCATTTTAACGTTTCAAGATATTTTTTAACCACTTCGCAACATGACGTCTAGCATTGTCATGTTGTAAAATAACCTCATCGTCTCTCGCTGTATTGCGGCCATTTATTTTTTAATGCACGGCTCAGACGCATCAATTGTGTTCGATCATGTTCACCTGTGATTGTGTCAGCCGATTTTAGAAGCTCATAATAAATTACGCCGAGCTGATCCCACCAAATGCAAGGCATGATCTCGGAGCCATGGATATTCGGTCGAGGTGTCGACGTAGCAGTATGACTGGGCAATCTCCCTGATTTTCTGCGCTTGGAGTTATTGTAATGTATTCATTTTTCATCCCCGGCAACAATACGATGCAGAAATCCTATTCATTTTTGTCTTTCCAGCAGCTGTTCACGAACAAACAAACGTCGCTTGACGTCTCTTGGTTTCAGCCCGTAAGGTATCCAATATCCTTCTTTCTGGATCATTCCCAGATCTTTCAGGCGTTTCGAAATTGCTTGCTGACTGACTCCCATTGATTCTGCTAATTTTTCTTGTGTTTGACACAAGTCTTCAGTAAGAATCGCCGCCAATTCTGCAACTTCAAAAAACTTTTTCCCTTCCACCACTATGCCGGTCTTCGACAGCAAAATCATCGTTCTTGAAACGTTGGAACCACTCCCGACACGTTCTGTTACTAATAGTGGCTTCACCATAAGTACTAGAAATCATCCGGTGAGCCTGAGCTGCAGTTTTTTTCATGTTAAAATAAAAAAGTAATACTTCTCGCAAATGACGAGAATTTGGTTTGAATTCGGACATATTTAATTAAAAATAATGTTATGATGGAAACACAAATTAACTTATATTAACGTACGGTTATATTTTCAAATGTCAAAACGAAATGTTCGACATTTGTGATTAATTTATTTCAACTACTACTAACTACTTCAGCCATGTTTCGGAAAACGGCGGGAGAAAAGTTGTAGACCTAATATATAATCATCCTTATAAATAGCATTCCTCATTTCAATAACAAATGTTGCACGTCTAAGTAAAGGTACAATAGCATGAATAATAAATTATCTCTCCGTTGTCGCCCATCCTTAGGTCTACGATAAATACAATTCACAACCTTTTATTTCCCAATAAACTTCTTATAGGAATTATTGGATTACCCATACTACATATTTATTGTAATGACGGTTGGGGCTATTTACTCATTTTACAAGTATTGCAGCTGTTAAATATGCATTTACTATTCGTCCCAATACATGATTGGGTCCGCTTCTCTCTACCTAGTCCACTACACTCTTCAATAGCCCCTTCCCTAAATGTCGAATCTCTATGTTCCTAACATTTTGGCAGTTAGTACTCATTCAAATGTTCCACTAGACACACCAACATTTAGTCCAATTCATAATTAATCAAATAGCATCAGTATCATGAACCGTTATTTCAAAAATAAATTAGCGCAACATTTTCTTCTCGTGAACAAGCTACACATCTAATTAATAGCAACAATTAATCACCTTGTATAACCATTGTTATTTTGCCGTTAAATGAATCTTTATTAAATAAACAGATTTTAATATCTTAACGAAATTAAAATACGTGTGTGCCTATATCTTTACTGGAAGGGAGACTTACAACCTCCGTTCGGTTGCCTTCAACCGTATAACCGCAAACGAAACAACAAAAATATTGCAGTCGCCAATTTTAAGATAAAACTTACATATATAAATGCTACATGCATGTATTTTAGCACATCAAAAACACTTGTTATTGAAAGCGTTGGAGTTATTTGAAATCAACAGAACTCATGATCTTATATCTAGTTATTTTCAGTATATGAACCGACAATTAATTAATTCGTTAATTATAATCAATTTTGCATACGTGTTTTGCAATGCATGTGTGGAGATAAAAGAAAAGTTAAGTCACGCTGAACATCATAAGCCACGCATGGCTGGTTCATAAATTTTCGACGCAAATAACATTTATACACATTGAATTTATTTCCATCTTCATTGTCAGCCAAAATATCAAACATAAGACTATAACTGTATCCGTTAGCATCTAATGATTCTTTCATGGCTGAAAATTTTAAATAGAATATTTGACGGTCCACATTCATTCATAATGTTACAAATATTGAAAAATAAGTGCTTTGAATTTCTTGTTGTTCCGCTACTGGGCGGGAGAAACTTATAAAGTTGGCAACCTCCTCCTCGTGGGTCCCGCCGGTAACTGCTGGCACGGCAGCAGGCTAAGAGTTGCCGAAATATTCGAACGAGCGGTCGTGGTCGCGGAATCCGCGCATCGCCTTAGCGTATACACACGGTTTACAATCGCCGGTATCTCTGCATTCGTGCAAACCTAAATATGCAACAAACGAAACGAAGGGCGAGAACGAAAGACATTGCAAAAGAATGACACAAAAGCGATAGAATATGAAGAACACAGTTCTAATGATTCCAAAGTGGCCCGATAACATATATGATCGAAAGCCACATAACAATAAATCAAATAGATCACATATCTATTTTCATTACACACCAAAATAACAAATACCCCTGAACGCTCGCATGAACATGTATGAATAGTACATACAAAATATATGAGGTTTGGTGGACCGATGACAAAATCGAAAAAGCGGGCGACAGTTGCAAAAGGAACGCGTGAGTGCAGAGGCGGGCGATCAGTTAAACATATAAACACTGCTGGGGCAGTGCGTGGGTCTCTCGGATACTCGTTCAACGTAACCGGTCATATATACAACTAATCTTATGTAAATTATTTTCAGCGCGCAACGACAATTGTTTTCTCCAGTTATCACACTGAGGAACAATCCAGAATGTCAATCTGCTAATTCAGCGTGTCGTAAGCAGAACTGTGACCATACTGTGGCTATGGTACTACGGGCGGACCTGGAGCCCCCACAATTGTGGCAGGTCCGAAGTGAGGTTGGATTCGCAGTGGCGGTGGTTGCCCAACCTGGACGTGACCAGTATAAGCAATGCTTATATGGTATCTTTTGTTTTCTTTCTTGAAGGGTCCTTGACCTTTCAAGTAAGGGGCGGCACATCTCGATGTGCTTGTCGTGAGATAAACAGATTCACGGATGTATATGCCAACTAGGCGAGGTGACAGCTGCACTCCGGTGCTACCGTACAATTAATGTTCCGGTACTGGCAATCAGTGGCAGCAAATATTCGCGCCCTAATTTCAAGTGGTTAGCGCAGCTCGGTCATGCGCCTAGCTCTTAATTCATATGCTTTCTAACTCTACGCACTTTATCAATCATGCGTAGCCTATCAGATCACGGCTAAATCGCGCCACACGTGTGTGGCCAATGACCTGATCTAATTATTTTGAGGGCTATCTCTTCGCCCCACCTGCAACTCACCACCAAGCTGAAGGGGACGACAGCTTTTCATTGTTCATTGTTCATCGACTACTCAACGTGTACATGTCCAACTCGTGTCTTATGTTATTTTGTGTATCTCAATATTGCTCATGAAGTATAATCAACTACAGTGCAACTCAAGTGAATTCAAGTGTTCATTAATCAACAATTGTCGACTCAATAAAAGTGTGACTCATTGTGCAAGTAAATTTGTGTCGCAGAGCGAAACACGAGGGATTGTCTCGTGGCTGTTGACCACGCGGTCGCTTGCATCATTAATTTTTGTACAACTTTTTCATCTTTACATTGATCACTCATATAATCTAATTAACTCAATTTATTGTGCATCATTATCTGTCATACTAAATTATTAACTCATTCAATAGTAATCCAGTTCCAATCACTGATTGTGTGCGCATCAGTGATACTCAATTTATTGTACACCGCATTTCAGTTCAACTCATCTAGATTGGCATTGCACTCATCACCAAGTAATAGTAGTACTCATTAATAATATAATACTGATCATTTGTTAACTCTAGAAATATTCAAGTCAACTCAATTAAATTCAACGTAAACTCATCTATGTTATTCAACTCAAGTTAAATTCATATCTATCTTCTTGTACCAGTGTGAATGTCTGTGTGAGATTTGAATAAATACATTTATATTTTTCTGTTACAATAATACCAGCATCTCATTCTCCACCTCAATCTCCCTGTCAAAGTTCAGGCATAATATTTTTTTTTATTTAGTTTGCTAACAGCGCAAACACTTGTTGATGGAGCTATACCTAAGGTATCTCAATATTTCAACTCATTACGTCCAGTTATAACAATATTAAATTTGATACAATTTCAATCGTTGGTGAGTGACTGCGTGTAAATAAAATCAATTTTACAAACCAAATATCATTGATATTCCCATAAGCAAAACTCTTCAGCACATCTATATCTAGTATGTAATAATAGATATATTGAGATATCTATTTAAAAAAGAATTATTTTTATTACATATATAAAAATAACCAGTGTAAGTGCGGCTGCCCGTGTTGAATACCGCAAAGAAAATGGTTCTGAGAATAAAGCAAATACTGTACATAACACTAATCAACTCATACTGATCTGATTTACAATATTATAACAGCTTCTTGACTAAGCTCCCAGATAAACAGAGAAAAATAGTTCTATCCATGACCCCTTATAACTTTTTCGTTATCGCCGTGTGCAGGTAACATTCCGTTCAGCACGGAATGCCACCGCACCTATCCTAAAGTAATAAAGTCGGTCATTGGATACCTTCTGTCAATTATTGTCCTCAATATATATGTAATAAAGTAAAACCGTAGCGAGATTCACATTATTGTATATATATTGAAAATTAATTAGTAGTCCAGGCTGCCAATGAAATTTTTATCACTTATATAACATAACTTTATTTAATTATTTACTTAGTATAGCATGTATGTGGATAAACGTGTGTGAATGTATGTGTTACATATAAAGTAACAACAACCATCAGAAAAACACTATACTATCTATATTCATGCATACTCATACACAATTCTGTCATCCATACAAATATGAGGGGTCCAAGGGAAAAACGATATTAGTCCATTTTTTCCGAAACTAAGGTCTCCGTTTATTTGTACGCCATTTTCCAGTTACTATCAGATAATTATATCGTTAAATGGAAAAAATTGCTTAGGTCTGATAAATAACAGCTACAAGATTCTTTAAATGTTACTTTCTAACAAGTAAATAAACTTATATTTTCGACTTTCTCCAAATCCGTCTGGATGGACTATAGCAGCTCTTTCCCTGCACCATTCATATATTTATCAAGAAAGAAAAATAAAAAAATAATAACGGGGTAAAGAAGGAATAAAAATTTGAATCAAGTTTAATATTCCAGATTTTTTTTCAAGTTTTATCATGATCCCAAAAATATTGATATCATATTTTAATTTAAATGCGTCAGATTTCAGAGGCCACATAAAATGCCAGACATATGAAACAAAAAAAAATGAAAAGAGTAACTTGACGTCACAGTCTATATTTGAACTCGAACTTGTTATAGCCCATATTGCACTCCGCAATGGTATGCTTCTATATTCCTTCATAACCGTAGACCTAACCGCACCTGGAAAGGGTGTACTTGTTTGTATAATATAACTAGTATATATAATGTATGTGTGTAGGGCGAGAAATACGCCATCACAAACGGATGCTTATTCGGTGTCAACGTGCACGAGGCGTTGTTCGTAGCTATATACTTCATCTATATACTATGATCCACGCGAACTGTTGTAAAGTCTACACAGTGTACCATTGTCCTCATCCTCCCTGTTTTATTTTATTCCTATACATACATTCATGTGTCGGCAACGTCGAGAGTATTATATATACACAAACGCCGTGAAAAAAAACCTATGACGATATGTGCGAGTCATGCGCACATATTCTGCACTTATACTCATAAATGTATAATATATTTTCAGAAAACGTAAATATAGAATGAAGTCATAGCCATGAATGTGAATTCAACAGATTGTAGATTTTTATAGAAATATAGAAGTAAATAAATAGATAAAATATTTCCGACAAAATCATAAAAAAAAATTCCCGATTGAAGATTCTTATATGTAACTTAAAATTATAAAATATACTTTCTATAGGTATACTGTCGATTTTCATAATGAATAACCTACTAAAATTCGTATACATTTCAATGCTGTATTGCTTATGAAAATATTGCTTGGAGTGAAAATTCGCTGCATTTTTTTGATATTCTCTATTCATCCAATAATTCAAAATAAAATTACAATAAATAAAGTAGGGAACAACCTATCGAGTGGTGAATGATCAATGGGATCTAGCAGCAGTGAATTCTCCTTAAATTTTCACTTGATACTTTTCCTGTATGGCATCACCTGTAGGCCTCTCTTACAACTACCTCATACGGATATAGAAAAGGACATCTTCATTCTATCTATAAACTTCCCAGGCCCCCCATGTGGAAATGTAATGTGAATCCGTGACGTATGCGATCAAGCGAAATATGTGGACTTTAGGTCACCTTTTTTCTCCACATCTATTTTATCAATTAAATTTTAACGTCCAACTTATGACATAATTTATATTAATCGTGATAATACACTGCTAAACGCTATGAGCAACGATTCATTCTCAAGATAGTGAAAGATGAAACAAATAATGAAATAGAATGAATAACAATTTTGATAAATAATTTATCAGAATGAGGGAAACAGGTGAAAGTTTGCCATATACGTCGTTCACTCCGTCAACAAGTAAAAGAACTGACGATATTCGATGAGTGTAATAAGTGGAAAGGATCTCTTTGCAACAAGACTATTCTACTCACGTGAAATATAAAATTCATGTGTCACTGCTTAACTGCACATTCATAGAAGTAGACGGGTAATTATACCTCGTTGCAGTTATTTATTAAAAAAAATACATGTATATATATATATACATGCATGCACAAATGTTGAATTGAACACGTACGAAAGCGCTAATGCCATAGCAGCAGCAAATTTTTGAGTATTTAGCTACTACTGTAGTATATTATACTATAATACTGATAAAGTAAAATATCATAATTAATACACATGACAATTGTAAAAAGAAATGGCAATTGCATGTGACTGGTATAATTAGACACATGTATATATTAACTTTACAATTTTATTCTCATGAACATGTGACTATATACGGTTCGCTCATGACGTCATAAAACGACATAATCGTGTCATTCGCGTCAAGGTTTCAGCCAATGTTTTTACAAAACAACATGTTATTAGATTTATCTGAAAGAGTATGCAAATATGGAAAATTTAATAACACCTGATAAACTGTTATACCTTCAATTACATCAAGAGTGACATAATGCATGCATAATGCAATATGTAAGTCTGAAAATGGAAAAAGTGATGTAAATAACTATGTAGCTAACAGACGCCAAATTGTATTTCTAGGTGGATTAAAGTGCAATGGCAATGATCCGACAAAATAGGGCAAAGACGATTCTGGTATCATCATCTGCTATTTAGTATTTATGCACATATTTGTCGATACATATTTATATATCATGTACATTATAATTTTTATAGATGTTTTCAAAATTAAAAGGATGAAAATGATTAATTCATGTATCATCTATCTTCAACAAGAATAAAATGGTGTAATATCAAAAAATTGTTATTGCAACTATCTTGATCATCATTTTACATGGTTTTTGAATACCTATGCATTACATTGAGAGTATTCTTTATCGGACTATCTCAATATTTAAACATAAAAAATCATACATTTCCATACACTAAATAGTATTTAATGATTCTATCATCCATCAAGTTACAAGTATATCACCCGAGATGCTGGCGAAAATGGTTTGTTTCGCGGTTGGACTGCAGAAAGAATGCTGTCCTGCATCAACTTGCTGACGCATACAATACATTCGCGCTGAGATACATATACATGTATGTTGTATACGATTCAACAGCGGAAGTACTGAAACATTCAATAACTATATAACATTAACGGTATAACAAATCGCAGAATTTTCAGTATGACAGACAATGCGAATAGAAGCGACGGAGTTCGATGGTGTATACAATAGAATAAAGGGAAGATTTAAATGCTGCGAAACATGTTATAATACACTTACTTCACCAGTAGAGCCACAGCTCCGCCAAAACATGGTATTACAGTTCAACATATAGTGCGTCATAAATTACATTATATTCGCCAACAATAATCAACGTTTATTAAGCTAAATTAAAACGCGTACTACTGCGTCATCTCAATAATCTAACTGCCAGGATATAAAATAAGTATACTCACGAACTTTTGCAACGAAATGCACATGTATGCATACTACTATTATGTCTATATAATGGGACGGAAAGCGTTACCACGATGTAATATGCGTAGCCCAATCTATAATTAGTGCATGACATAATGATCAACAAGTGAAAATACATATTGGACCTCGCCCTAATACAAATAAAAATGTTGAGAATCACTCTAAAAATCTCATGCATGTATTTATGCATTTACGTAGTATGTACAGTTCAATTGCTATATAAATAAAATAATATATTACGGATATCCCTACTGCGTGATAAATCAGTATATTTTAAAGATTCCAAGCAAGAGAAAGTCAGGCGCCTGAACTTGTTTCTGCATAATTTTATAATCTTGACTATTTCATGACTACTCAGAACGGAGCAGATGATGCATCTTATTTATTCTTTCATTTTTTGACTGTATATGCAGTAAATAAAGTTATACATTTGCATGTGGAACGTATATTATTACTTACCAAGATCTTCTACGAGACGAAGCATTACACCACCAATGTGAAGCTCACCTTTGATGCGAAGGCTTCGTTCAACCTGTAAATCTGTAACGTAGACGCGGAGCACCCAGCTGCCGTCCACCTCATGACCATCTGAATACATTTTGCGGATCAAGTTGTATCGACTACTCTTTGACAAACTATTAAAAATCCACTTGTTGCAACTAATTTTACATTCACATTGAATGCAAAATAATCATGTCATTATATTAATAAAGATTGTGAAATTAAATATCATTCCCGATAACGTACGCGACTCATCAATTTCAATGGTAATGACAGCGATAGGTCCACGCAATTTTCAATATCACACGTTATACAATCAATTTATTCGACACTTTTTTTACCACTTTAATTTAGGTAATTCTAACGCAATGTGACCGAAGAAAACACGTCAACGCCAGTCACCTCTGTCGGCACTGGTAAATTGATGAGAATGGTAAACTCGTGAGTGGTCGACACCATGATTCCACACCTCCAGTTATAGATTTGCCCGCGATGACTGCAGTGGCGCTCATATCGCATCGCAATCAATTCCATTTCGCCCATCTATGTACATATACAACACACGCACTCAATTGATTAAGGCCGCATTTGTTCTTGGTCAAAGGCTTGTTAGCGTAAAACATTTCAAGATAACGGTTCTTTACGTTGAATTCAACTTTCAGTCGTTAAAGTCGCCATCTATGAATGCTAATCTGAAGTAATGTAGTCTAAATATTCGTCTGTGATTTATGGCACTATCGGAATGAAGATATTAATATTATGTTTTCTAGTCGATGCTGATTTCTGATTGATTAGCAGGGTTAATGTATCGATGGATGTATTATATATTATTTTAAATGCCCTTTAACCACTGGCATTACCATCAGATGGCATTCCCGTTCCTCCTTTAGCTATAGAGACTTTAAGTTAAAACGACTTTAGCGTTAAAGTCGCAAGAACAAACCGGGCTTTGTACGTTTTGTTGTAATACCTCAATCGTTATTTATTAATAAATTAAATGAAGATATTTATGAAATTTCCCTTTCTTCATTCTTTCAATATAATTTGTTGATAATAATGTCACGTCAAATTGGTGGCTTCACAATATTTCATGTTTTTCTACTCAATTCTACGCTATTCGTTCACGAGCCATCAATACTCGGATTTAAAATTAATAATATATGTTGTATAATATTTTATTTTATCAAAATAATGAACAACATCATTATGAATTATCACGGAATAATACAGCCGTTTAAAATGAAACGCTGAAAGTCGAGATACTTGGATTGTTAAATATATGATGTCATCAAAATTTTTTTTATTTAGCATTCAAATAATGAATTCAACTTTCAGATATTTGGAACTCCAGACTTTAGCATTTTCTGTCAATATAGTGACTTATGCTTAACCAATTAGGATGAAAAATTTGACTGTATATATAGTCTTAACATTGTATTTTTTGTGACAACTGAATTCAAATCCAAATTACCCCTGTTAAGAATAATTGCGAATATCTGTGATGTCTTGACGAAAATGTGTTGTATTATGTTGTACGTTTAGAACAATCTGAGGAACAAATCAATTTTAACAAACTTTGTGCTATTAGATTTCATACATTTTATCAGAATTGATCAGAAAACAGTTTTCAGTAAGTTTTGATTCGTAATAAGGATAAACATATAATTGGAACAAAAATAAGAGGTTTTATTACAGTGTGTTATAATACTACATAAACATCTTTAACTATTTCAGCTAAAATTTATCTATTCAAATAAAAGTTACATTTTCTACTTATCATATATTAATACAGTGACTTTGAACATCGGACTCGTATCCTAACCACTTGTTAGTTAATTCTCCGAATTTTCAGTTCATAAAATGACGCAATGCTATATAGATTGCCTATTAAAAATTTTGATTTCATGGTGATATTTTGTTGGTAGCATTTGAATATTATACTGAATTCATAGCAAACTATTTCATATGATAATGGTAATATTTCAGTATAATTTCAGTTGGATTCCTTAATTCATACCGTATCATTTCAGGCTCCACAGAGTATTGAAAATTCATAATTACTTTATTGGCTTCCAGTATAACTTAAGTATTTTTAAAATCTCAATTAAAATGCAGCATGCATAGCGCTGGTTCTATACTTGATACACATCCATTCATATCTGATCATTTTTTTCTCCCATGTATAGATGCATACGGCTTAATTATTCATAAAATAATAATATTATTATTATATTTCAAGTAATTATTAGAAACTTTTACGAATGAATTTAAGTACTTATTATTGCTATCAAAAATGTACTTTGCATATGAAAAAGAAATCGAACCATATGTAATGAGCTTTAACAAAAAGTGTTTGTTGTACTATACACATATGTAGATGTTTGCATGTAAATATCCATTTACACAAGAGATACGCTACATGACGTTATATATACACCTGTATGAAAAATGAAAAAACAAATACATCATATGCGGTGCGTGCTAAGACGGAAAAGTATAACATTGAAACAGGAACAGGAAGATATAGAGAGTCATGATGAATCTAGTACTTATACAAACCTTCGGCGTACTAAAGTGGTAACTCGCAGTAACCGTTAGTCTTCATCAAGCAGCACATCGGGAAGGATCAATAAGAACAGTTGATTTGTTTACCAGAGATATTTGAAGTATTGGTATGCATATTAAAATTAGTTTATTAACACTGAGTTTGTATAGTATTTTTTTTTGTTTTCTTTTTCTTTTTTAAGTGATAAAATGTCAATTATAATGACATAGATTAAAAACATTACCAACTTAACCCGTTATTCGTTGAGTCTATACTGTCACACACAAATGCGCATATATATATATATATATA